>BLKR01008221.1:0-23643 GCA_011170035.1 Teleogryllus occipitalis
TATTCAACACCGAAAAGGGCAACTTTCGCCCTGGCGGCTCGTCGCATCCGGGCCGACGTTCGCCTCTTCGATCTGCCCTCCTCGCAGGGGAAAGACCCGGAGGGGGGATAAAGGGCCCGCGATGTAAAGACGATAGTTTGCCCTCCTAGAATACCGATGGGCGACGCCATATCCGCATTCGTCTGGAAAATATTCGTCGCAGAGGGGGGCAACATTCGCATTGTCGGCCCCCTGCTCTCGAGCCGACGGCGAGAATGTGCTCTTTTTCGAGGTAGCCTGCACGCCCGCAAACTAACCGAAAGGCGAAAACAGGGCAACGCTTTTAAAGCCACATACTTCCGCCGCTCACATTCGAAAAAGCGATTTTCTATCTGCATTCGTCTCGAAAGTATTCAACACCGAAAAGGGCAACTTTCGCACTGGCGGCTCGTCGCATCCGGGCCGACGTTCGCCTCTTCGATCTGCCCTCCTCGCAGGGGAAAGACCCGGAGGGGGGATAAAGGGCCCGCGATGTAAAGACGATACTTTGTCCTGCTAGAATACCGATGGGCGACGCCATATCCGCATTCGTCTGGAAAATATTCGTCTGAGAGTGGGGCAACATTCGCATTGTCGGCCCCCTGCTCTCGAGCCGACGGCGAGAATGTGATCTCTTTCGAGGTAGCCTGCACGCCCGCAAACTAACCGAAAGGCGAAAACAGGGCGACGCTTTTTAAGCCAGATACTGTCCCCGCTCACAAAGCGATTTTCTATCTGCATTCGTCTCGAAACTATTCAACACCGAAAAGGGCAACTTTCGCACTGGCGGCCCGTCGCACTCGGGCCGACGTTCGCCTCTTCGATCTGCCCTCCTCGCCGGGGAAAGACCCGGAGGGGGGATAAAGGGCCCGCGATGTAAAGACGATAGTTTGTCCTGCTAGAATACCGATGGGCGACGCCATATCCGCATTCGTCTGGAAAATATTCGTCTCTGAGAGGGGCCACATTCGCATTGTCGGCCCCCTGCTCTCGAGCCGACGGCGAGAATGTGCTCTCTTTCGAGGTAGCCTGCACGCCCGCAAACTAACCGAAAGGCGAAAACAGGGCGACGCTTTTCAAGCCAGATACTTCCGCCGCTCACATTCGAAAAAGCGATTTTCTATCTGCATTCGTCTCGAAACTATTCAACACCGAAAAGGGCAACTTTCGCACTGGCGGCCCGTCGCACTCGGGCCGACGTTCGGCTCTTCGATCTGCCCGGGTCGCCGGGGAAAGACCCGGAGGGGAGATATAGAGCCCGCGATGTCAAGAGAATAGTTTGCCTTGCTAGAATACCGATGGGCGACGCCATATCCGCATTCGTCTGGAAAATATTCGTCTCAGAGAGGGGCCACATTCGCATTGTCGGCCCCCTGCTCTCGAGCCGACGGCGAGAATGTGCTCTCTTTCGAGGTAGCCTGCACGCCCGCAAACTAAACGAAAGGCGAAAACAGGGCGACGCTTTTAAAGCCAGATACTTCCGCCGCTCACATTCGAAAATGCGATTTTCTATCTGCATTCGTCTCGAAACTATTCAACACCGAAAAGGGCAACTTTCGCACTGGCGGCCCGTCGCACTCGGGCCGACGTTCGGCTCTTCGATCTGCCCTTGTCGCCGGGCAAAGACCCGGAGGGGAGATATAGAGCCCGCGATGTCAAGAGAATAGTTTGCCCTGCAAGAATACCGATGGGCGACGCCATATCCGCATTCGTCTGGAAAATATTCGTCTCAGAGTGGGGCAACATTCGCATTGTCGGCCCCCTGCTCTCGAGCCGACGGCGAGAATGTGATCTCTTTCGAGGTAGCCTGCACGCCCGCAAACTAACCGAAAGGCGAAAACAGGGCGACGCTTTTAAAGCCAGATACTTCCGCCGCTCACATTCGAAAAAGCGATTTTCTATCTGCATTCGTCTCGAAACTATTCAACACCGAAAAGGGCAACTTTCGCACTGGCGGCTCGTCGCACCCGGGCCGACGTTCGCCTCTTCGATCTGCCCTGCTCGCCGGGAAAGACCCGGAGGGGGGATAAAGGGCCCGCGATGTAAAGACGATAGTTTGTCCTGCTAGAATACCGATGGGCGACGCCATATCCGCATTCGTCTGGAAAATATTCGTCTCAGAGTGGGGCAACATTCGCATTGTCGGCCCCCTGCTCTCGAGCCGACGGCGAGAATGTGCTCTCTTTCGAGGTAGCCTGCACGCCCGCAAACTAACCGAAAGGCGAAAACAGGGCGACGCTTTTAAAGCCAGATACTTCCCCGCTCACATTCGAAAAAGCGATTTTCTATCTGCATTCGTCTCGAAACTATTCAACACCGAAAAGAGCAACTTTCGCACTGGCGGCCCGTCGCACTCGGGCCGACGTTCGGCTCTTCGATCTGCCCTGGTCGCCGGGCAAAGACCCGGAGGAGATATAGAGCCCGCGATGTCAAGAGAATAGTTTGCCCTGCTAGAATACCGATGGGCGACGCCATATCCGCATTCGTCTGGAAAATATTCGTCTCTGAGAGGGACCACATTCGCATTGTCGGCCCCCTGCTCTCGAGCCGACGGCGAGAATGTGCTCTCTTTCGAGGTAGCCTGCACGCCCGCAAACTAACCGAAAGGCGAAAACAGGGCGACGTTTTTAAAGCCAGATACTTCCCCCGCTCACATTCGAAAAAGCGATTTTCTATCTGCATTCGTCTCGAAACTATTCAACACCGAAAAGGGCAACTTTCCCACTGGCGGCCCGTCGCACTCGGGCCGACGTTCGGCTCTTCGATCTGCCCTGGTCGCCGGGCAAAGACCCGGAGGGGAGATATAGAGCCCGCGATGTCAAGAGAATAGTTTGCCTTGCTAGAATACCGATGGGCGACGCCATATCCGCATTCGTCTGGAAAATATTCGTCTCAGAGAGGGGCCACATTCGCATTGTCGGCCCCCTGCTCTCGAGCCGACGGCGAGAATGTGCTCTCTTTCGAGGTAGCCTGCACGCCCGCAAACTAACCGAAAGGCGAAAACAGGGCGACGCTTTTAAAGCCAGATACTTCCGCCGCTCACATTCGAAAAAGCGATTTTCTATCTGCATTCGTCTCGAAACTATTCAACACCGAAAAGGGGCAACTTTCGCACTGGCAGCCCGTCGCACTCGGGCCGACGTTCGCCTTTTCGATCTGCCCTGCTCGCCTGGGAAAGACCCGGAGGGGGGATAAAGGGCCCGCGATGTCAAGACGATAGTTTGCCCTGCTAGAATACCGATGGGCGACGCCATATCCGCATTCGTCTGGAAAATATTCGTCTCAGAGAGGGGCCACATTCGCATTGTCGGCCCCCTGCTCTCGAGCCGACGTCGAGAATGTGCTCTCTATCGAGGTAGCCTGCACGGCCGCAAACTAACCGAAAGGCGAAAACAGGGCGACGCTTTTAAAGCCAGATACTTCCGCCGCTCACATTCGAAAAAACGATTTTCTATCTGCATTCGTCTCGAAACTATTCAACACCGAAAAGGGGCAACTTTCGCACTGGCAGCCCGTCGCACTCGGGCCGACGTTCGCCTTTTCGATCTGCCCTGCTCGCCTGGGAAAGACCCGGCGGGGGGATAAAGGGCCCGCGATGTCAAGACGATAGTTTGCCCTCCTAGAATACCGATGGGCGACGCCATATCCGCATTCGTCTGGAAAATATTCGTCGCAGAGGGGGGCAACATTCGCATTGTCGGCCCCCTGCTCTCGAGCCGACGGGGAGAATGTGCTCTCTTTCGAGGTAGCCTGCACGCCCGCAAACTAACCGAAAGGCGAAAACAGGGCGACGCTTTTAAAGCCACATACTTCCGCCGCTCACATTCGAAAAAGCGATTTTCTATCTGCATTCGTCTCGAAACTATTCAACACCGAAAAGGGCAACTTTCGCACTGGCGGCCCGTCGCACTCGGGCCGACGTTCGGCTCTTCGATCTGCCCTGGTCGCCGGGCAAAGACCCGGAGGGGGGATATAGGCCCGCGATGTCAAGAGATAGTTTGCCCTGCTAGAATACCGATGGGCGACGCCATATCCGCATTCGTCTGGAAAATATTCGTCTCAGAGAGGGGCAACATTCGCATTGTCGGCCCCCTGCTCTCGAGCCGACGGCGAGAATGTGCTCTCTTTCGAGGTAGCCTGCACGCCCGCAAAGTAACCGAAAGGCGAAAACAGGGCGACGCTTTTAAAGCCAGATACTTCTGCCGCTCACATTCGAAAAAGCGATTTTCTATCTGCATTCGTCTCGAAACTATTCAACACCGAAAAGGGGCAACTTTCGCACTGGCGGCCCGTCGCTCGGGCCGACGTTCGCCTCTTCGATCTGCCCTCTCGCCGGGGAAAGACCCGGAGGGGGGATAAAGGGCCCGCGATGTCAAGACGATAGTTTGTCCTGCTAGAATACCGATGGGCGACGCCATATCCGCATTCGTCTGGAAAATATTCGTCTCAGAGAGGGGCAACATTCGCATTGTCGGCCCCCTGCTTCGAGCCGACGGCGAGAATGTGCTCTCTTTCGAGGTAGCCTGCACGCCCGCAAAGTAACCGAAAGGCGAAAACAGGGCGACGCTTTTAAAGCCAGATACTTCCGCCGCTCACATTCGAAAAAGCGATTTTCTATCTGCATTCGTCTCGAAACTATTCAACACCGAAAAGGGCAACTTTCGCACTGGCGGCTCGTGGCACTCGGGCCGACGTTCGGCTCTTCGATCTGCCCTGGTCGCCGGGGAAAGACCCGGAGGAGAGATATAGAGCCCGCGATGTCAAGAGAATAGTTTGCCTTGCTAGAATACCGATGGGCGACGCCATATCCGCATTCGTCTGGAAAATATTCGTCTCAGAGAGGGGCCACATTCGCATTGTCGGCCCCCTGCTCTCGAGCCGACGGCGAGAATGTGCTCTCTTTCGAGGTAGCCTGCACGCCCGCAAACTAACCGAAAGGCGAAAACAGGGCGACGCTTTTCAAGCCAGATACTTCCGCCGCTCACATTCGAAAAAGCGATTTTCTATCTGCATTCGTCTCGAAAGTATTCAACACCGAAAAGGGCAACTTTCGCACTGGCGGCTCGTCGCATCCGGGCCGACGTTCGCCTCTTCGATCTGCCCTGCTCGCCTGGGAAAGACCCGGAGGGGGGATAAAGGGCCCGCGATGTCAAGACGATAGTTTGCCCTGCTAGAATACCGATGGGCGACGCCATATCCGCATTCGTCTGGAAAATATTCGTCTCAGAGAGGGGCAACATTCGCATTGTCGGCCCCCTGCTCTCGAGCCGACGGCGAGAATGTGCTCTCTTTCGAGGTAGCCTGCACGCCCGCAAAGTAACCGAAAGGCGAAAACAGGGCGACGCTTTTCAAGCCAGATACTTCCGCCGCTCACATTCGAAAAAGCGATATTCTATCTGCATTCGTCTCGAAACTATTCAACACCGAAAAGGGCAACTTTCGCACTGGCGGCTCGTCGCACTCGGGCCGACGTTCGGCTCTTCGATCTGCCCTGGTCGCCGGGCAAAGACCCGGAGGGGAGATATAGAGCCCGCGATGTCAAGAGAATAGTTTGCCCTGCTAGAATACAGATGGGCGACGCCATATCCGCATTCGTCTGGAAAATATTCGTCTCAGAGAGGGGCCACATTCGCATTGTCGGCCCCCTGCTCTCGAGCCGACGGCGAGAATGTGCTCTCTTTCGAGGTAGCCTGCACGCCCGCAAACTAAACGAAAGGCGAAAACAGGGCGACGCTTTTAAAGCCAGATACTTCCGCCGCTCACATTCGAAAAAGCGATTTTCTATCTGCATTCGTCTCGAAACTATTCAACACCGAAAAGGGGCAACTTTCGCACTGGCGGCCCGTCGCACTCGGGCCGACGTTCGGTTCTTCGATCTTCCCTGCTCGCCGGGGAAAGACCCGGAGGGGCGATAAAGGGCCCGCGATGTCAAGACGATAGTTTGCCCTGCTAGAATACCGATGGGCGACGCCATATCCGCATTCGTCTGGAAAATATTCGTCTCAGAGAGGGGCAAATTCGCATTGTCGGCCCCCTGCTCTCGAGCCGACAGCGAGAATGTGCTCTCTTTCGAGGTAGCCTGCACGCCCGCAAACTAACCGAAAGGCGAAAACAGGGCGACGCTTTTCAAGCCAGATACTTCCGCCGCTCACATTCGAAAAAGCGATTTTCTATCTGCATTCGTCTCGAAACTATTCAACACCGAAAAGGGGCAACTTTCGCACTGGCGGCCCGTCGCACTCGGGCCGACGTTCGGCTCTTCGATCTTCCCTGCTCGCCGGGGAAAGACCCGGAGGGGCGATAAAGGGCCCGCGATGTCAAGACGATAGTTTGCCCTGCTAGAATTCCGATGGGCGACGCCATATCCGCATTCGTCTGGAAAATATTCGTCTCAGAGAGGGGCAACATTCGCATTGTCGGCCCCCTGCTCTCGAGCCGACGGCGAGAATGTGATCTCTTTCGAGATAGCCTGCACGCCCGCAAACTAAACGAAAGGCGAAAACAGGGCGACGCTTTTAAAGCCAGATACTTTCGCCGCTCACATTCGAAAAAGCGATTTTCTATCTGCATTCGTCTCGAAACTATTCAACACCGAAAAGGGCAACTTTCGCACTGGCGGCTCGTCGCACTCGGGCCGACGTTCGCCTTTTCGATCTGCCCTGCTCGCCGGGGAAAGACACGGAGGGGCGATAAAGGGCCCGCGTTGTCAAGAAGATAGTTTGCCCTGCTAGAATACCGATGGGCGACGCCATATCCGCATTCGTCTGGAAAATATTCGTCTCAGAGAGGGGCAACATTCGCATTGTCGGCCCCCTGCTCTCGAGCCGACGGCGAGAATGTGCTCTCTTTCGAGGTGGCCTGCACGCCCGCAAACTAACCGAATGACGAAAATGATCCGAGATATGATTGTAGATCGGTGGAGAAGTGTTTTATTTGAAAACATTACCTTCTCAGTTTCACGGGAATTCTTCTCAATTTTTTTCGTAGCTACAGCAGCAGCAGCAGTTGTAGTTGAACATGAAAAATGAAATAGTATTTGATCATTGTTTCTCTCTGTAGTACAAACGCTCTTGTGTCGAACAGGATTGTGAAAGAGGAAATTGAATAGCAGAGTTCACGCACTCAGAAAGATGTTGAATTGTGCGAGCACGCCGGAACATTCACACATTCGTAGTGTGGGCGGTGAATCGTATCCGGAGCCGAAATCCTATACGAATCCATAACAACCGTACGAGCAAGGTAGTTCATAGTTAACGCTTAGATTGTAGTCGTATTGCCGCGGTGATGAATGTACTCTCCCGAGAGGACGAAGTAGAGTCGTTAAGTGTCGATCGCAGCTTCTATGGAAGAACTTAACGACTGTCTATACACTCAAGTGCAAATAGACGGGGAAGAAACGATCGTGATTCGTTTAATGAGGGTGTAATGACGTAAACTTTCAGTGACGTGGGCAGAGAGACGCGGAAACGTGAGGAAAACCCGGCGCGTGGGACCCCTCGTAGAGGCGCTAATAGCTGGCGTAAACGGCCGGAATGGGGTACGGGTTGAACTTTACAGCTTAGAACACATCTTAGGGAAGGTGTTTTTTTCCATTTCAACCTTGTGCTTTGACCACTTGACGCAGAAAAAAAATGTTCTTTTCCGAGTGCGTACGACGCACAGTTGACGAGGTAAGGCCTGGAAACATGCATTCTGACGCCTATCTGAACGCCTAAAGCCGTGAGAAAAGTGGTGGGCCAGAGAGTCTCGACTACGGTGAATTGTTTGCAAGCATTACTATTTCGCGACAGTTTGGTCCTAAAGCACAGGATTTCGAATCTCGGCGCGACGGGTGCGGCGCGGCCCGAAACCTCAGTTCCGAGATGCGCGCTCTCGCGCAAAGCACTATGATTGGTCGGCGCCGGCTGTTCCGTTCCGTCCGACGACGAGGCGTCCCGATACCGAGGTTATAAAGGGGCCCCACGGTTCCCGGCGCGCGCTCATTCCCGAGGCGGACGTCGTCATAGAAACACTTCGCGTCACTTTGCGTTGCGTTTCTCCTCGTCTTTCGCGTACGTACGATGGCCGATACTAGCGCGTCCGGAGCGGCGTCCGCGGCTGCTGCGCCACCTGCGGAAGCCGGTTCTCCGAAGAAGAGCAAGTCGGGCGGCAGCGCGGCGAAGAAGCCGCGTTCAAAACCCGCGCATCCTCGCACCTCCGAGATGGTGTACAACGCCATCAAGAGCCTCAAGGAGCGCGGAGGTTCTTCCCTGCAAGCCATCAAAAAGTACATCACGGCGAATTACAAGGTGGATTCCGAGAAGCACGCGCCGTTCATCAAAAAGTACTTGAAGTCGGCCGTCAGCACCGGCGACCTCGTGCAGACCAAAGGTGATTATCTGTGCATTTTTTTAAAATTTATTAATGGACATGGTTTACTTGAATTTTTTTTCCACTTGTTGTGATTGTGCGATTCATAACTAACCTCTCGTTTTGTGTTTGTGTGTTGATGTAGGCAAGGGAGCGTCTGGTTCGTTCAAGTTGCCGGCTACTGCCGGAAAGCCCGAGAAGAGCGGCGAGAGGGCCGGAAAGAAGCGCCCGGCGCCCGCTGCGAAGCCGACGAAGAAGAAGGCGGTCGCTGCCAAGGCCAAGAAGGCCGCGGGAGCCAAGGCGGCGGGCGGCAAGCGCAGCGTCACGGCAGCTGCTGCGGTCGCTAAGCGTGGCGCCCCCGCCTCCCCCAAGAAGCCCAAGAAGGCGCCGTCCAAGGTGAAGAAGGTGGCCAAGGCGCCCACCAAAAAACCAAAGGCGCCCAAACCAAAGAAGGTCGCTACTCCTTCCAAACCGAAGGCGGCCGCCAAGAAAGCTGCTCCCAAAAAGAAGTGATGAAATGGCGCGCGCGCCGTTTCATCAAGTCATTTCCCGGTTCGCGCCCGCGAACCGGTCAAACGGGCCTTCTTAGGGCCATCATATGTTTCGAAAGAGCAAAAATCATAGCCATTTTTTTTTCTCCCCATTTTATAATAAAAATCCCCGATACATATCCTAATATTTCCTGTAATTAGAAATTAACGTAATAATACTAAAAAAATGGAAACGTCGAGATCGGTCATTCGTAGGAAATATGTTTGAACTGGTCTCAATATTTAAAACGTTAAATAAAAGAATTAGTGTCGTCCTACATAGGTGAGTAACTTCATTTACTCGAGATTACTTATGAGTAACTGATAACGATCAATGAAGTGACAGGTATTCATTGTTGATTTTCCAGCGAAATGTGAAGTCCTTGCCTCGCTTCGTAATAACTAGCTACTCCCGTCCGAGCACTTCATTGAAGGAGTGTGGTGGTTGTTTAACGACTGCAAATTTAAGAGAAAGCGGAAATGTAATTATAAAATTTTGTCATAGAAACCGATTGCATGTTTAAGATAATTTTCTGTCTTTGCGATACTTAACGTACCACTCTTATAATTATAATTTGCCGACTAGGAACGTAATTGTTTATTGTACAAATAATATGGATTTTATTTAAAAGAATGGGAACGCGATTTTATGATTTGGAAACGACATACATTAATGCTCTTTAAAAGGACGACTTGGTTGGCCCTGAAAAGGGCCGTTATTTGTGACCGAACGAATAAAAAAAAAATTATTCATTCAAGCACGCTCTCCGCGGATGCGGCGAGCCAACTGAATGTCCTTGGGCATGATGGTCACGCGCTTGGCATGGATAGCGCACAAGTTGGTGTCTTCGAAAAGACCCACCAAGTACGCTTCGCTAGCCTCCTGCAGAGCCATGACGGCGGAGCTCTGGAAGCGCAGATCGGTCTTAAAGTCCTGAGCGATCTCACGGACAAGACGCTGGAAAGGCAGCTTGCGGATGAGCAGCTCGGTGCTCTTCTGGTAACGCCTGATTTCACGAAGAGCTACGGTGCCGGGCCTGTAACGGTGAGGCTTCTTCACGCCACCGGTGGCCGGCGCGCTCTTGCGCGCGGCCTTGGTGGCCAGCTGCTTACGAGGCGCCTTGCCTCCGGTCGACTTGCGGGCGGTCTGCTTCGTACGGGCCATCGCGACGGGTTGTGCTCGAGAGGGCGCTCTGACTCGAACTGAAACGCGAAAACGCTTCTCCCGCGTTTTTATAACCTCTGTACTCCTTCCCTTCGAAACGCCGTTGCGCGCCTCTCACGCTATTCGCCGCTCGTTTCGCTCGCTGCGCCGTCATTGGCCGTCGGGCCCCCACCGCTCGCCGCCCTCGGCCCTCGGAAACGGCCGGTACAAGACCTCGATCGCGCCTACAGCCTGGCGTATTGAGCGAGTAGCTGTCGTGCAGTGAGGACCTGCGTTCGTTTCTTCCGTCACTTCGCCTCTCATCATGACCGGACGCGGCAAAGGTGGCAAGGGTTTGGGCAAAGGAGGAGCCAAGCGCCACAGGAAGGTTCTTCGGGACAACATCCAGGGCATCACCAAGCCAGCTATTCGTCGTTTGGCTCGCCGTGGAGGTGTGAAACGTATCTCCGGTCTCATTTACGAAGAGACCCGCGGTGTGCTCAAGGTCTTCCTCGAGAACGTGATCCGCGACGCCGTCACCTACACCGAACACGCCAAGCGCAAGACTGTCACCGCCATGGACGTCGTCTACGCCCTGAAGCGCCAGGGACGTACTTTGTACGGTTTCGGCGGCTAAGCTGTTTGTAGTCGCTCAACTGAATACATTTCTTGTTGTTGTCGACGGCACAGCTACAACGGCCCTTTTAAGGGCCACCCAAAATATCCCTGAAAGAGCAAAGATGTAATTAATCTCTCTCTTAGTGTTTTTTTTTTTAAATAATAAATGTGACGTGTAGTGAAGTACGCTCCCATTCCTTACATTATAAAAAATGCCCGACCTCAATTACCGTTGTGTTCGAAATCTGTAACTGGTCTCCATATTTAAAACGTTAAATAAAAGAATTAGTGTCGTCCTACATATGTGAGTAACTTCATTTACTCGAGATTACTTACGAGTAACTGATAACGATCAATGAAGTGACAGGTGTTCATTGTTGATTTTCCTGGGAAATTTGAAGTCCTTGCCTCGCTTCGTAATACGAGTAACTGATAACGATCAATGAAGGTATTCATTGTTGATTTTCCTGCGAAATTTGAAGTCCTTGCCTCGCTTCGTAATAAGTAGCTACTCCCGTCCGAGCACTTCATTGAAGTGAAGTGTGGTTTTAAAGGAGTAACTGATAAAGATAGAAGTAAATATGTAAAGCGACACATATTCATTGTTAATTTTTCTGCGCAATTTGTATTCCTTGCCACGTTTCGTAATAATGAACTACTCCCTCCCGAGCTCTAACGTTACAAGTATTGATTTATTCACCTCACGCAAGAGCTTAGTAAGCATTGCATATTATTAAATTTTGTAAACACGACACTGAATTAACACTATACAGGTATTCGTTTATTAAAGGGTGAAGAAAACAAAACAGCTCGATGATTTGCTCTTTTCGAAAAATATTGTTGGCCCTGAAAAGGGCCGTTCATGCGCAAACATGGCGCAGAAAAAAAAAAATTTCTTCAGCACATTTACGCCTTCTTTTCGGTCTTCTTGGGCAGGAGAACAGCCTGGATGTTAGGCAGCACACCGCCCTGTGCGATGGTCACGCCCGACAAGAGTTTGTTCAACTCTTCGTCGTTACGGATGGCCAACTGCAAGTGACGCGGGATGATACGCGTCTTCTTGTTGTCGCGAGCGGCGTTGCCGGCCAACTCCAACACTTCGGCGGCGAGATATTCCATGACGGCCGCCAAGTAGACGGGCGCGCCGGCTCCTACGCGCTCAGCGTAGTTGCCCTTGCGCAGAAGACGGTGGATACGACCCACAGGGAACTGAAGCCCGGCTCGGCTGGAGCGAGACTTGGACTTGCCCTTCACCTTACCGCCCTTGCCGCGACCGCTCATGTCGATTTCAGAGAGAGGACGAAAACACAGAGTACTGCTCTCACGCCGTTTCCACTCGCTTGTGGCGCGTCGCGGCGCCCCGGCCTATATTTAATAGTTCGGTTCCCCTTCCGCAGGGCGCGCCGTGATCGCCGTTATTCGGCGCGCACCGCCAGTGACCGCTCTCATTGGGCGGCCCCTTCCGCCGCGCGCCCGGGCGCCGAGGAAGGGGTACCGAGGTCATAAATAGGACCACCCCTGTTTTCAGCGCCCATTCTCACTTGGTGAGAGTTGTCGAACGCACCTCTGTAGTCGACATGCCGCCCAAGACTAGCGGAAAGGCCGCCAAGAAGGCCGGTAAGGCCCAGAAGAACATCTCCAAGGGAGACAAGAAGAAGAAGCGCAAGAGGAAGGAAAGCTACGCCATCTACATCTACAAGGTGCTGAAGCAGGTCCATCCTGACACCGGCATCTCCAGCAAGGCGATGAGCATCATGAACAGCTTTGTCAATGACATTTTCGAGCGCATCGCCGCCGAGGCTTCCCGCCTGGCGCACTACAACAAGCGCTCCACCATCACCTCGCGGGAGATCCAGACGGCAGTGCGTCTTCTTCTGCCCGGCGAGTTGGCAAAGCACGCCGTCAGCGAAGGCACTAAGGCTGTCACCAAGTACACCAGCTCCAAGTAAGCTTGCTGTTATTGCAGCTCGCTTTACTTGCGCAGCGTTGGTGCTTGTGTAATCAGCAAACGGCCCTTTTCAGGGCCAACAACATTCGTCATGAAAGAGCAAATGGTGATAAGCCTCAGCCACAACCATTCTGATAAAAATCATAATCAATAAATCGAGAACCCAACCCCGCTCCTATTGTTTCCTAGAGTTCGGTGCGGGACCGATTTTTTTTTTTTTTTTAATGGAAAGCATGACGCGTGTTAATAAAAAAAAAAGATGAATGTCATGTTCCGTTACGATTATTATTTATTCCTAACATAGTGCATCAATGATTTATTTTGCCCCAGAAGATGAAATGAAGGCTCCCTCTCGCGTCCATGCTATTACATCTAGCGAGGACAATATTCATCTCATTATTTTTGTAAATAAAACAGACGTGTAGTGGTGATGCAGTATATATGGATTATTCAAGAGTGGCGCAATGAATTTAACAACAATAATAATAATAATAATAATAATAATAATAATAAAAACCAAAATATCGACGAGATTCCAAGTACGGTCGTGCATGGTGCCGGAAGGCCGCTGATGTTTCATACGAAAAAAAAAGAATACGTCGTTCTAGGTGTTTCAGTGATATTTTACCGTGTCGAGAGGATGTCAAGATCGTCTTACACTCGCGGAAAGTTGGCAGCACTGATCGGTTGCCATGATGGTCTGTAGCAAAGGGCCCATAGAGCGCGATTTTGGCGTAGAGTTTGTACAGGGAAAGAATACGTCGTTCTAGGCGTTTCAGTGATATTTTACCGTGTCGAGAGGATGACAAGATCGTCTTACACTCGCGGAAAGTTGGCAGCACTGATCGGTCGCCATGATGGATTGTAGCAAAGGCCCAGAGAGCGCGATTTTGGCGTAGAGCTTGTACAGGGAAAACGTTTTATGTTTTTATTCAAATTTTGGTGGGCCGAACTCGGCGATTCTGCAGTGCCGAGACGACCCGCGGAGAGGTGGCGGTAAACCGCTCATGCCCTCTCCTGTTTCCAAAAATCAGATTAATATACTGAAGCCCCCGATGGGGACTGTATCAGATATTAAGCTGATAAGAACAGAGTTGTTTCATCAAAGTTGACATAGTTCATCGAAATAGAGTTATGATCAACTTCTATGATATTTATTATGAGTCCTTCCTACAAAAAGTACATTGTGATTACAATGTAAATATGTTGTATTGGACAGAACCTGTAATTAGAATAACATATTAATTAGTTAAAACCCTTATCCTAAATAGAAGAAAGACAGTTACAATATTTACAAATTTGTACAGTATTTTCGCGTTGCGCATTTCTACATTCTACAGCATTTACAGTATTGCAGTGTGCAGAGTCGTGTCTTGCGAGTTTGAGTGTTCACTACACACACTTATTTCACTCGCGCGAGTTGGGTTGACGTGCACTCTGGTTCCCAATGTGGCGGTCATATATGTCCCGCGAGTGGCGTATGGCCGCCGCAATGGTTGCTTTCCGTAGAGTGTTCACGAACGATTTGTGTGCAAGTACTTTGAGTGCAGCGTCGTTCTCACTATCCCAGGCTCCTAAAGCACCCACGACGATGGGGAGGATCTTCGCCGATCTCGTGATTCCCTTGGCGTGAGCGAGGGTGGGGGCGTACTTTCGGAGTTTGTCTTCGCGGGCTTTACCCATAGAGGTCCTGCTTCCCTCATATGGGCAGGTTACGTCGACAATTAGGAGCTCCGAGGCTGATCTGTTCTGTAGCACTAGATCAGGTTTTAGCCCATGTGGTCCCCATACTTGATTTTCTGCTACCACCTCCCATGAGTTGTTAACTGCCGCTGCTTTCACGTGGGCCACTATTTCGTTATGCCGCTTGTTAACAGCAGGCATGTCACAGTGGTTCAGCACGTGAGCTAGGGTCTCACGCGGGGGGGAGGTGCCATCCCTGTTGCAGTTGCGTCTGCATGCCTGATCCTCCCTCGAGCGCCGTGACCATGGGCGGTTCCCCCTTAATCCTCCCAGTAGGTTAAGCCTCGCTGGGTGGACGAAGCCGTAGTCCTTCCACCGGAGGAACTCTCCGCTGCGAATGAAATAACTAGAGCGGGATCCGCGAACTGCGAGCGCATTGGTTGCACGTCCTTGATCTGGTTGTGTTCTCCACGCGAGGAAGTGTTCCTTTTGGTAGCGCCCCCGCAGTTTCCTGATAACCAGATGGCGCTGGTGTGGTAATATCATGCTAAGATTGTCTTCCGTATTTTCGACAATGATGCTTGGCTTGAGCTCTCCATTATTTTCCTCAAACGTCCATCGGATTTTTAAGTTCTTTGTGGCGACGCGGGCGCGGGACCAGATACCTCGGTTGCCGACATGGTTCACTCTGGTTGACCCATTAACGTAGTTCGCGATGTCGGCTACGGTAGGTTCCTGGATGCCCATCCTCTGGCTTGTTGCGCGCCGCAGGTCGTCTGCCGCTTCTCGTCGGATTATTTTGTCTTTGGTGGTTAGTAGCTTGAAGCCAGCGTCGACACTGGCGACGTCAGTTTCTCGGCTAATTTCAGGGAGCCCGATGCCGGCGTCTTCCCTTGCCGTGTAAATGTAGTGCACAGAGGAGTTCTGTGGGAGGTTAAGTGCCTCTCGAGCGAAGGCACGGATGTGGTTGTCTATTGCATGTGCTTCTTTTTTCCTTATTATATCCAGGGACATTGGAAATGGAAGGCGCGGGATCAAGAATTGTTGGAGTGCGTCTACCTTTTGCCATGGGGCGAGTTTGGCACTCCTGATCAGTTCCATCTCCGTTGTAACTTCCTGGAGAAAGCTGCTATCCGGTATAGAGTTGTGCCCGATAGGCTTACCTAGGAATCGGGTTGTGTTTGCTCCTGACAGTGTTTTGAGGGGGAAGTTGTTTACGTAGAATTGTCGCCCTGTGGAGGCTACGCCGCCAACTAGCTGCATCGTGTCGCTTTTTGGCGCACTGATGCTCAGTCCAATTCCGCTGCCATTGTCTGCTATCATATTGATCATGCGCTGCAGAGTATCTGGGTTTCTTGCAGCTAGCCAGATGTCATCTGCATAGGCGCCTCCCGGAATTGGAGAGTCTGAGAGGGCCAGTGCACGGCGGAGGGTGGAGTCGATTGCGATGTTAAATAATATGGCACTAAGCGGGCAACCCTGTTTCACCCCTTGGTGGTATGGCACTGGTTCCGTCATTCCATCTGCGGACATTATCTGCGTACTGGCGCCAGAGCACATATCTCTTATTATTTCGTTCAGCACATTTCCTGCGCCTGTGCACTTGACCGCTTCCATGATCGCTGAGTGCGATATGGACCCAAATGCGTTCGTGAGGTCCAGGAAGGCGATAGCAAGGTCTTTATGGCCTTCTCGTGAATCCTTAATTAACTTCGAAATCATGAAGTTGTGTTCGCGCACTCCGTCTGATGGGCGGAAACCTTTCTGTTGGGGGCACAGTACTTCATTTTCCTCCAACCAGTTTGACAACCTTCTTGCAATTAATGACGCGTAGAGTTTTGCTATGGTATTGGAGAGTGCTATGGGTCTCCAGTTACTAGGGTTGCTGGGGTCTCCTTTTTTGTGAATAAGTACAGTTTTTGAGCGCTTCCAGGACGTAGGGATTTTTCTGTGTTTAAGGCATGTATTGAAAATGGCAGTTAGAAGCCTGCCATTGGGGTCTATGTGCTTCCAGTGCGAGTACTTAATTTTGTCATCGCCTGGGGCTGTATTCGAACACTCCCCTAATCGAGCGGCTACTTCAGCAGCTTCGAAGTGCCTAAGTTCCAGTGAGTCCCTTGTGGTCTCCTCGTAGATTCCCTCGAGAACTTCATCAGGTGGTGGGGTCTGGGTGAAGTGTTGCGCAAGTGTTTGCGCCGGGATTGCACATCTAGGCCCTTCTGTCTTAGTGATTAATCTGATTGCCTTGCGCGGGTTTCGCCGGTATGTGCGCGATGCATCGGCTAGCTCATTCAGGCGGCGATCTTTCTGGCGCTGTGGCGGGGCGGGGCGATATTCGGATGCTGGCGGTATTTTGCACTCGTCCTGTACTTGCTTTGTGATTTTTTCTATTACTTCTTCAATGTGGGCCCATCCATTCGCTGTCGCGCATGGTCCTGCTGCGTTCAAGAGCTCGCCCCGCATCGCCTCTAATTGTGAGGAGAGACGTCCCACCATTTGGTGGTCATCAATTTGCGGAAATATGGCCTGTTGGTCTTCTGATTCTTGCTGTTGTACTTCATTTGTGTGTTCGATCTCAATATTCTCTTCCTCAGCAGGGGCGACGTTCGCACGGATGTTTGCCCGTATTTGTCGCTCTCTCCGAGCGGTGCGTGGAGGATCGATGGCTTGGGTGCGTACCATTGCGTCTCTCGTATGTTTACGGTTGTGCTGCTTTAGCTGGTGCTGAGTTGCGAATTCCGCCCCACAGCCGCTGTGTATGCAACGTAATAGTGGGCCAATGGAGCCCCCCTGCGGTGTGCGGATGCTACGTAGCGGTCTGCACGTCTGTGAGTGTGTTCCCCAGTTTACTAACTCACTCCTGCAGTCCGCACATATCTTCCTGACAGCCTCGATGTTGCTGTGGCGATCGCGGACATGCCTTTTCAGATTTCCAAGTCTGGATGACCAGGAAGTGGCCCCTGTGGTGAATGGGCGGGTATCGCAGCATGGGCAGCGGACTAGCATGGCACTCGGTTTTGGGAACAGAATATACCCGTTGTGCCATATGGGCTGCAGATCAGGTCCGAATCGTGGGAGCTGACTCGGTCCTCTGTATTCTTCGATTGATGCGGGTATGTCAGGGCCTGCCCTCTGGTGGCTAGTGGACGCATGTTCGCTTCCCTGTCCTCTGTCCGTTTGGCCGGCGGACGATTGGCGATCGTTGTTTATGTTGCGATTTTTCTTGTCCCTCCGTTGTCTTTTTATATTTCCTGGTTTTTTGTGTGTTCCGGTTCGTGACTCTGACCCCTGGTTTGACTTGTGGGAGTACGGGGGTTGTGGGGTGGGCATGTGTGTCGTGATTGTCTGTTGAATTCACTTCGTGTGTGGGGCGCAGAATGCGTCTACATTTGTCGGTGTGATTTAGATTGTGTACATTGCGATTCACCCCAGGCATGTCATAGATATCGCAGTATCTGCTGCCCACTTGTGCACTTTGTGCATGTGCTCCGCGAGCTGTGCCTTCAAATGTGGCGGGGAGGTTTCGCTATCTCCACCTCGCAACATGGACACTCTACACTTGAGGGGTAGGGGAAGACAATTAAAATGTGGTTTTTCCCTACTACCCTAGGCTGCGAGCGTGGCCACAGGTGGAGCGGCATTGGCGGCCCGCCACGTTTAAAAGTGGTTGCCTGCCCAGCGCTCACGCTCGTGAATTCGGAACCTGCATTTGTAGTTCTTGTAGAACCTGTTTCTCGGGTTGCGGAGGTAAAGGTGACAGACCTTGATGGCGCAGATGTGGAGCGTCTCGTGGCGTGGGGAATGGGCTTGTGGGATGGCTGTTCTTTCTGTTGTCGATTGTGCTTGTTCAGTAGTGAGGGTGGCAGGGACATCCAAGCAGCTGGTATTATTTGAGTTTGTTGGGGGATTGCTTGTTTCTGTTGTTTCCGTGTATACGTCCGAAACTAGGCAAGGAGGGACCTCAGGGCTTGGGGACTGATTCGACAAGTCCCGGGATGTATTTTCCCCTGTGGTTATCTCTCGAAGCTTCGAATAGGTTGGCCAGACTCGGCACACAGCACACCCACATCACAAAGTCGGACTGCATCTGATTTGCAATTCTCCGAGTGCCCTTCTGGCCAACTCGCGCATCCCCGTCGCCATGTTGCTTGCAAGCACAGCCACCCCGTGCGTCCGCGTCCACGGCGGAGGAAAGAATGAGAGCGCGTGGAGGGACGCATCTGGTGACGTCACTCCGATCGCTCACGCGACTGAAGCGCTCCCATTGGCGGTTGTCGGAACCTCCACACCACCTCGTCTCCCACAGCGCGAGCATTCAATGCAGTTACGGGGATGTGATCGTCCCCGACACCCAGATCACTCTGAGGGACCAGGAGCAGACTACTGCGGTTCACTATTGGGCACCGTTTCAGGACAGGAGTACTTCTTGAGGAAATTTATTGCCTCAGAATACTTCCATCCACTTCCTGTGAAACCATCACCACTCAATCCTTTATTTTCAATTAACTCCCTCCAGTAAGTATCTCGTAGGAAGCCCCATGTTTCTCGCAAGTTCACCTGAAACATTTAAATTTTTTTTATTTATTACTTTATTTTACGTCAAAAAACAGTTAAAATTGTGTATGACGTGCTCTGTGAAAAAGTGAATTCTGGGTACGATTTCAAAATTTTGTGATCCCTACACTAAGTCATATAATACTTGAATTTTGAATTTAAAAAAACGCTCCAATGTATTAAAATCTGACATCAGTCAATGGTACACCGTTCATTTTCAATGGAGCGCAGAATTGTTTATTTGAAATGGAAAACTGCATTAAAACCGTTTTCTTTTCATTTACTATTAATTTGTTTTTTCGGGTATTGAATGCTAATTATCACATTGGTAGTAATGTTACTTATAAATTCCATTCCAAAGCAGCTAATCCGTAGGAGTTGGTTTATAATATCTCCTGCTCCGTACATTAATCAGTAACTACTATCTTTTATTTTTTGGGACCATCCTCCTAGATTTAAAACGTTGTCATTGTAACACTTCTACAATTTGCATTTATATTTGTATTGTCTATTTGATTTTTTCTTGACAATTATATCATGAAAATAATAAGGGCACAATTGGTTTGAGTTATAAAATAAAGTATTTATATAACTCATCATTGATAATAACTCTACAGTTTCAATAATTTTTCGGTGATGAGGGTCCGAAAGTCAGAACTTAAATTTGTTTATAGCATTCTTTAGTCATTATTACATCAAAATGTTAGTTGTAATATTGAACACAGAAGTATTTTGTTTTGTTAAACTTATAATATTTATATACTAAAATTATGATTATGATCATGATTAAAACTTCATTTACTGCTGAAGTTGTCTCTGAACCACTATGTACCCTTCAGTATTCACAGGAACAATTCAAGGGAAAACAAATTATAGAACGATTACTATTCAGGGACTTTGATAGGAAGAATCCTTGGCCGGTAACGCTAAAATTATTTCTATTTTTTGCTTAAGTTTTAGGTAGCAATGTGTCTAGTCAGAACCTACATGACCATTATTAACATTGTATGATGAATTAAAATTATTTCTGACACTTTGGAGTAATAAGATTTTATTCTAAAGCATCTCTCATTGTACATCTCTTTATCACGATATAATTTTCAATGCTTTTATTGAAAAATATTTTTAAAAATTGATGTATTGTTAATTGTACTAGATGTTTGCGTAATGGAATAAAAACGTTAACTGGAGAATAAAAACATTTTCCTACTAATAAAAAAGGGAGAAACTAGTGGTACCATTGAATGGCACAAATTTTCTCTTAGTAAAGTTTTCTCATTTCCTTGATAAGGACTGGCTTGATGGGCTTGCCCCATCCTCTCGCCTGCTGCCATCTATCGCCGCCCATAACTCTTTTGACATTTGGCCAACTTTTCAGTTTTCTAATTGTAATTCTGAAGTATTACTTCAAGAATATTAATGAAGAGTAAGACCTCGTACCAAATACAAGTTTTCATTGAAAAATTTGATGCCGTTTTTAACAAAATGGCGATTAACCCGGCAGGAGGCGCGCCGTGTTTGGTAACGTATTGAGGCGTGCGGGGTGCCTGAAATAGGAAAACAGCAAGGAATGCACACTTATGTTTGTTTAATAAATGCGTGTGTATTTTAACGATTATACACAAAGTTTGGAAACAAAAAGTGAATAATTTTTTTATGAGTTTTCTTTTTCAAACAACTGTTACAGATGTGTTTCATGTGTTGAATGCACATACAGGGTGAGTCACGTAACTTTAGAACCTCCTGCAAATTTTGAACGGTTGAAGATATTGAAATGAAATTTTCACAGACGTGCATGAGAAAATAGGGCTAACTGACACATGTATTTATTTCTATTTTATCACTTGTATTTGACGAGGTATTTGAGGTAACTTTGTTTTCTCAAATGGAACTATACGTATTTTTCAGTCTATCATAAAGAGCGTAAAAAGACGAATCCAATGATAAACATATTGTCGTATGTTAGATAAAGATTTTTTGAGAAATTTTGATTCTGCGACCACTTAACGGATGTTTTGAATGTAACAGACCGCCACAGGTCACGCAGCGCTCCATCAGCAAGCGCGCGCTCGGGGAAGGGAAGGGATCTTAGTATTTCAAGATACAAAACATATCCCGAATGTTCACAAAACTGTTGTAGTTTTTTCCCTTAACTCTGCTTTCCATCCTTCCTCATTTCCAGATGTTCTTTTAAGAAATGGAAGGATGAAAAATGAGGATTTATCGTAAGTATGTATTGTAATAAAATTGTTTATTACTTCAATTCCAGTTAATGGGGTTTTATATCACAGGATATTAATGGGATCTTGAAACAAAACATAATAAGAATAAATACAGACTAAGAATAAGATAAAGAATATTGCATATTCTGAGTAAACAATAATAATAATAATAATAATAATAATAATAATAATAAGCGTAGAATAATAACACAGGGATAGAAACATCCATTAAGATAATAATTAATCACAAATATAAAAATATATTCCCAAAATATAGAAAACAATAGTAAATAAAGGTAATCACTAGAAACGGACAAAACGGCATTCAGTCTCTCGTATTTCATCCGACCTGTGAATCATTCTCGCTGGCCGAAGAAGGGAGAAGGGTCGTGGAGGGGGTAGCACCCAGCCAAGGCCAAGGGAGTACACTGACGAAGGAGATTCTCTTTCTCTCTGGAAGGCAACGAGACAACTAGATTCTCGTAGGGACAGAGTTTTCTTCTAAGCAGTCCAAGCCGGCCGAAGCTCGGAAGAGACTCATGATCAAAACTGCTTAGTGTAGAGCAACGATTTCTTCCTAATTAATTGATTTAAAATAAATATTCTCTAGCCTAATATTGGAACGTTTCCTTTTACTTTCATAATATTGAAGTATTACATATCGTCGTACACAAGAAAAGTAATAAATAAACAAATAAAAAATAATTAATAAAAAATAAAAGTAGATGGCTCAGAGCAACAACTGTATTAAAGTGTATTCTTATTATTGTAAATGTTTGTGTTACGGTGTTTACGTTTCGCATACTTCGTATGTAAATGAAAACCTCACGTAATTTAAACTTCGTGAAAATTGAATTATGAAATAATAATTATTGATTTCATTAAAGAGAACCTTTTCTTAGTGTCCTTCATCGAGCTATCTCCCTTCTGACCTGAGAGATGACCTAAGCCTATCTTCGTATTTCGCACATGGAGAGGCTGTCAACGTATGCGCCGGCCGTAGGCGTAGGACCGTTTCTTCCCGTCCCCTCCTACGGCAAACTGAGGAAGCTTTGACACCTCGATATGATAGGAGCGTTCAGAATATTCGGGATATGTTTTGTATCTTGAAATACTAAGATCCCTTCCCTTCCCAGAGTGCGCGATTGCTGGTGGAGCGCTGCGTTACGTTCTGTCGCGGTCTGTTACATTCAAAATATCCGTTAAGAAGTGGTCGCAAAAGAATCAAAATATCTCAAAAGAATCCTTATCTAACATACAACAATATGTATATCATTGGATTCATCTTTTTACGCTCTTTATGATAGATTGAAAAAATGTATAGTTCCACTTGAAAAAGCAAAGTTACCTCAAATATCTCGTAAAATACAAGTGATATAATAGAAATGAATACACGTATCAATTAGCCCTATTTTCCCATGCACTTTCGTGAAAACTGCATTTCAACATCTTCAACCGTTTAAAAGTTACAGGAGGTGCTAAAGGTGCAAGCGCTGAAATGATAAAAACATTGTGGCTGAAAATAAAGCTCGTATTCAGAGAGAATTTCGAGAACGCAGTGGTTTGATTGTGAATCAGCCAAAACCAGGATCCGGTAATACAAATACCGGAAATACAGCTAGACTGTTCTTTCAGAACCCTGAACTATCTGCTGAAATTACACGCATTGATGTAGATTTAATTAAAATGATGCACATAAGTATGATTGTCGTATCAAGTGGCTGTGAAATTCATGTTGAAAAGTTTCTGACTTTTGCTCATAACACGGCTCGGTATTTCGTTAAAAAATATTCATGGTACAACATGTCACCTACACTGCACAAGTATTTTATTCATGGACCTGAGATTGTCTCGTCAGCTGTGCTTCCAATTGGACAAATAACAGAGGAAGCTCAAGAAGCACACAGCAAAGATTTTAAGAAAAACAGAGCACTTCTCCCGAAAATGTTCCCTTGAAAAAACGAATAGTGATGTTTTCAATTTACTACTCATTTAAGATCAGATCCACTTATCACCAACAAGAAAAAATTATCTACGAAAAGTGTGCAAAGCCTCCCAAAAGAAGCTCAGGGACTATTGGTTCATCCACCCGAACACATTCTTCATTCTGAAAATTATGAGTCCCGCACGGATGATGATTGCGATGACACAGTTCATACTATTGATAGCGATGATTTTTCATGATTTAATATAATTTCACTATATATTTGATTTTAATTTATGTTATTAGTAAAATCTTTCATTTTTTCTCCCCCTTCAATAAAACGTAATGTAACGTTGTTTTTATTTACAATGCAGAATCCTAGAAAATTGACTATTTTTTTGTCAGATGAAGAGGTATCTAATTAGAAGTTACACCATTTCTTTCATCATTAATTTCTCTTTACAGTGATATGCAATACTATGGGTTATAGGTGTTACTCGAATTAATGCCAGAAATGAGGCCCTCTTGCCCCACTGTGAGGCGTTTGGATACTGTTGGTTGTTGAGTGCGGAGTTCTATTGTGGGCTGCACAAAGGCTTTTCCCAATTTTTAATGAACAAACGCCTTGTTATCTTCTTGTCGGGATTGTTAAA
>BLKR01008222.1:0-23597 GCA_011170035.1 Teleogryllus occipitalis
GGCGAGGGCGGGGCGAGGGCGGGGCGAGGGCGGGGCGAGGGCGGGGCGAGAGCGAGACGAAGGTGGGGCGAAGGCTTGGCCAAGGCGGGGTGGGGTGACGGCGGGATGGGGTGAGGGTGGAGGACTCGGGGTAGATGAGGACGGAATGGAAATGGAAACTGTGTTACGAAAAAGAAGGGGAAGCGTAGCAGCAAGGAGAGGAGTGAAATGACAGTTGACAGATTGGTGGCTGAAAAAATTGGAGCTAGTATACGCTCGTTTTAGCTGCAATATTTTGAGAGTCCAGATATGAAAAGCGAGACTTGACTACCACAACCCTAATGGACCAGCTCGACATCTGAATCGCATGGAGGGGTTTGAGCAATAAGAGATAATGGACACATTCTGAATGACGTTAAAGAAACCAAAATTAGAATATTGTTAAAATGTATTCTATACAAAGACCTCATCAAAGAAACTTTTGAAATGTTTAAACGTTTTCATGTTTTTTGACCCAATAGCAAAAGATCAATGCTAGTAGATAAAAAACTCTCTTACTTCTAACTGGAAGTAGGCATGAATGTGTCAGGAAAATAGTAAACAATTTTGTAAGTGGTGTGGTAATTTTACGATGTTTTAATCAAGTTAGAGTGAAGGTATAGTATTAGCCTTAGGCTGGTAAGTGAATAAGAGCTGATTAGGATAGTCGTAGTGATAGTCTTGGCACTGTCGGTAGTATTTTTGATGATAGTGATAATGATAGCTTTATCGATACTAGTACCAGGGCATTAAATGACGTCGCTGCAGTCCCTCTGACCGGGAGGTCCTGGGGTTTGAGCCCGACAGTGGCAGGAGTTTCGACACTATCTTTTCACCTAGGTCAAATTCAGCCGCCGTCGGGAGGAGAATTCTAGGGACAGGCTGCTTTGATCGGTAGTTTTCCATGGTTTTTCCGATCAACACCAAGCGAATGCCGGAGCAGTACTTTAACAAACGGACCACGATCGACCGGGGGAGGGGGAAGGATAGCGATGACGTAGGTTGCCGCGACCTCTGGTGGAGGATTATAGACGACCAATCGGTTTCACGGCTACACTCAAGCCGTTAGCTTCAAGGTGGAGACAGTGAGTAGGCTTAAGTCTATGCTGCCGGGCGTTGCCCGAGAACCCACCAGTTGGGCACCAGGCGCGTCAACCTTTGGGCAGGATTTGGCGAAGGACTTTTTTCGGAATTCTCCGGATTCCACAGAGAAATGTCCGACGGGAACAAAGATACCACCCTGTCATATTGCCTGGATTCTGACGGTACTCACGTCATTAGTCTAAATGTGTTGACAGTGAGCAGACAGGAAGAGGACTCCAACCCGGCCGAATCTTGGTTCGGGTGTTCCCGTGCTGGGCTCTCGGCAGTGACCTCATATTTTGGGAAAAGAGGACGGACTGGTCTCGGAGCATGTGAGTGGCGTATTGATTAGACCCGGCACTAGCCTGGATAGCTAGGAGCTCTGAGCTGGCAGGGCGGTCCCCACCCAAGCATTGAATGGGGAGGTTGCCGTGAAGGTAAACTGCGTTTCGGATACCACCCTGTCGGGGTACTTGTGCGTCGTCGGGGGGAGGGGGGGAGGAAAAAGGCGAGAGCCAAGGTTCCCCCTCCCAGAAGACTTGTACCCTCTGGTAGAACATGAGACAAGTGTAGAGTCGCCCACAGAGGGAACACACCGCACACGATCTTTGCTTTCTTCTTCCTTGTACTATCCTCACCCCTTACTTACACATTCTTCCCCTTATACGGACTACACTACCACACATCGCGGGAGACCAGCCCGGGAACCTCCCAGATGATTTTAGAGCTTGTGTGGGCTGGCTGGTGCTCCGCAGGTGGGTTATTCCTCGTTGGGGAATGCCCGCAAGCACACGTGAAGATAGGCACCGGATCCCGGAGGGGAAGATCACAGCCACCTCCGGCAATAAAATATACACTACACTTTAGGGACTAATGGCCTTAGCAGTTAGCTGCCGGAAATGACTAACAAATCAATGAATAATTGTAAGTGATAATGGTAAAGGTGACAATGGTTGAGCGGATGGAAGTGGCGTTACACAGGTAGCGAGTTCCGGTGAGGGCGGGGTGAGGGCGGGGAGAGGGCGGGGAGGGCGGGGAGAGGGCGGGGAGAGGGGGGGCAGGGGAGAGGGGCGGGGAGAGAGGGCGGGGAGGGAGGGCGGGGAGAGGGGCGGGAGAGGGCGGGGAGAGGGCGGGAGAGGGCGGGGAGAGGGCGGGGAGAGGGCGGGGAGAGGGCGGGGGAGAGGGCGGGGAGAGGGCGGGGAGAGGGCGGGGAGAGGGCGGGGAGAGGGCGGGGAGAGGGCGGGGAGAGGGCGGGGTGAGGGCGGGGGGTGAGGGCGGGGTGAGGGGCGGGGTGAGGGCGGGGTGAGGGCGGGGTGAGTGGGGATGAGGGCGGGGAGAGGGCGGGGTGAGGGTGGGGTGAGGGCGGCGACGGTGGTGAGGGCACCGGAGAGAGGAGAGGGAGCGTTGAATTTTCTCTGCGAAACGCGATAGCCCGTACCAAACCCTGCAATATTCCCCTCCCCTCCTTTTCCCTCCCCTCCTTCCCCTCCCCTCCTTTCCATCCCCTCCCCTCCTTTCCATCCCCTCCCCTCCTCCCCGCCTCTCCCCTCCCCTCCCTCACTCCCCACCTCACCCCTCCCCTCCACTTCCCCTTCCCCGCCTTCTCCCACTACGCTGCAGATTACAGCGGAATATAAATAATGGAAAATCTTGAAAAGACTATTCTCCCTTATCTCAGGAACCAACGAACTCACCTGCAGCCTGCGCAGCGGCGGAACAATTGATCCAAAATAGGAATGTCGAGGAAGATACGCGTGTATGATTCTTCTACCTTTCCTGCGTGAAATACTCAGCTGAAGCGCCATTACTACATTTCAATGCGCACAGGAATTGAAAGAAAACTACGCTGTCTCTTCTTTTGTGAGATGTCTTTCCGATTTGGTAAGTTATGCAGGAACTCGGGGGAAAATACAAAACCAAAGATTTTCCATTTTGTAATGAAAATAATCTTTTAAATAGAAGTATTTGATTCAGTGCGACACTGCTTACTGCACAGCTGACGTCATGCAAGAGTAAAATTCCAAGAAAGAGAGCTCCCGCCGCGCATTGTTATACAAGATATTTTATTTGTTATTGATCAGTGTGGGTTCTACTTTTTGGAAAACCTTTTCAGGGGGTTGTTGATTAGCAGCATATTGGCTCTTGCCGACTGCTTGTCTTTACATAAAATTAAAATCATATTCCAATTTGTCAGCAATAAACATGAAATTGTCAAAATACTGAACATTTTGGAATATTTTCATTCACAACGACGGGAATTTCTATTGAACTCTGGAAGAGGAAATATCACGATTTCAACTCCTTACAATAATAAAGGCTTGTTACCACTATCTGAGCAAAAGGGGGTCGTTAGAACGTGAATATTTAAAAGGAATAGTCATTCAGCCAAGATTGTCTCTTTCAAAAGGTCAGCCTGTGCCTGTGGAACAAATTCCTTTTTTTGATAGAGTGAGGTCCGGCAGAGAAAGAAAAATTGTATTAATTCGAGCGCAAAAAAAAAAAGGGTTTGTCACATGTGAACACGTCGCAAACACGTCTCCGTGATGTGCTGTCTAATTCATTATTCCTTTGTCGCTTCTGCTTGGCGAGGGAGGGGGCGGGTACCGGACGGTTATCCGCTTTCACAGCCCCAAATGAGCGTCCGCCGGCGGAGGCAGTCCTCGGTTCGTTCCCCACTGGGAGCAGTTCCTACGCTCGCTGCTAATGATGGCCGGGGGCGATGCACGGCGCCGCGGTGGCGGTGGAGGGGGAGGGGGTGAGGGAGGGGGAGGGGGAGGGCAAACGGTGGTGTAAAGGAGTCGCATCTCGTGAGAGAGGAAGTCGGAGAGAGATCATAGAGGCGGGGCCATTGTAGTGTGACGAAGGGTGATGCCGCGGGGCTGTGCAGTTTAGTGGAGGACGGAGTTTCATCGAGGACGATTCAAGCTTCGAGAGGACGTCCACTTCATCATTTTTACAGAATTACATGTGAAAGACTTACATTTTCCCTCCTCTACTCAACTCTCAAGGTGTTACTAAAACCAACAATACTATTTGTGTTAACTCTCTCGTAACTCGAAGTTGCTAGATAAGGGGATCCGTACATGACAATACTGTGTATGTTTAAGAGTGATTATATAATAATAATAATAATAATAATAATAATAATAATAACGAAAATAAAAATATTTACAATAGAGAATAAATGTCTCTGAAAAACAATAAAATAGAAAATGACTTAAAATTAGGTAGAACATTACTACAGATAGAAAATTCATAAGTAGATAGAAAAAATGAAAAGAAGTTCAAAACAGTAAGGAGAAAATGCTACTATATCAAAATTAACAGAAGTTAATAACATTAAAGAATGAAAAAGCCGATTTGCCTGAAATGGGAAAATAAAATTAGAGGAAATTACACTTTATATGAAATAATGGTTTCGCTTTCAAGAAGATGAGTATATTAATAAGAAGAAAACCATCGCCATTTATAGAAAAAAAAGTAATGAGAAAAAAATCTAAAAACTTGTAAAAGAAATGCAAGTTCGAATGGAAATGCAACTCGAAGCGCATAGAGAGGAATGTCTAATCTTGCAAAACAGGTCAAGGTGTCGAGGAGCAACGCGAGCCAACTCACCAATGCGAAGTCTCAGGCTGAATCCAGAGGAGGTGCAACATAGCGTGAAGACGCGCCGCGACGTGGGCGAGACGGTCGCAAGCCGGGGCCGGAGGGGCGTCAGGAGCATCGGGGGCGGCGCATATTCGAAGTGGAACAGTGACGCCTTCGAGGTCGCTGAGAACAACCAGCGCCGACCCAGGCTCAAGAGCAAACACATTCCGTGCTGCCACTCGATGGATTGATTGTTAGTGATTCCGAGTGGACGAACTCCCAAGGTCATTAGTCCCTTAAATGCAGTGCATGATTTCCCCTAAGAGTTGTCCTTGGGATGTGGACAACACTTACGCTGAATGGCGATATCCGGCGTCCACGTACCGTCCACTAGGGGGGTTATCCCAACTAATTATCGCCCACTAGAGGGGCACCAACCTTGCCGGGAAAAAGTCTAAGCTCACGACCGGTCTCTCGGAATATGTGGTAGTGTATTGCATGTTAGTGTAAGTGAATGTGAAAAGGGTCAGGATAGGACAAGGAAGGGGAAGGAAAGATCGCGCGCAGTCCGTGGCCCGTTTGTTTGGATACCGCTCCAGCATTCGCCTGGTGTTGATCGGAGAAACCACGGAAAACTACCAATCAGACCCGCCGGCCACTAGAATTCTCATCCAGACATACCAAACTCGACCCAACTATCTGGCCAGTATCAAAAATCCTGCCACCGTTGGGACTCGAACGTAGAAAATCCCTGCCACAAGCACAACAGTGACATCAGTTGATGCCCCCCTCTCCCGGTGTACCACTCTATGCAGGCGCATCTGGTGCGAACGCCACTCCCCCCTCCTTCTTCCTCATCGCCGGCGCCCCCTCCCACCGCCCCCGGCACCGCTACTTCCCACCCCGGCCACCGCCAACGCCACCGGCGCCGGGAATTAAAATGTGATTGCGCGGAGCTGCAGAAGAAAGTTGCCCCACGGAGATTCGCGCCGCTAAAGTTGCTAACTCAATTAACGCCATGCGATTCCGAAGTGCTATTTCTGTAGTCTGCGCGCTGCCCCGGCGCTGTTCCCCTTCGCGGTTCGGTCTTTGCCACCCGGAGCGGCGGCCGCGGCGAAGGGGGGGGCGGAGAACGATAGGTCCTCGGGACACTTAATGAAATTTCAATCAGATTGCCCGCTTCTTTCCTTCTGCTTTGCCCGCACAATGCGCGAGTCACTACGCTACACGACATATGCAGGTTATGGAATTACTGCATTGATTGGATGATTTTTTCGTGGTTCCGGGCGTTTCAACTGCTTTGGTCATTGCCTTCAACTGCTTTGGCCTCCCGGAATATGTGGTAGTGTGGTGCATGTTAGTGTAGGTGTGTATTGCTTCCGCATTCGCCTGGCGTTCATCGGAGAAACCACACAAAACTACCGATCAGAGCAGCCGGCCGCTTCAATTCTCCTCCAGACAGCGACTGAATTCGACCTAGCTGAAAAGCTAGTGTAGAAAATCCTGCCGCCGTGGGGAGTGTAACCTTGGACCTCCCGGACAGAAGCGCTGCAGTGACATCAGTTGATGGATGCCCTGAACCACCGCTCCCAGTGATAGGTTCTCGGGATGATGAATGAAATTTCAATCAGATTGCCCGCTTCTTTCCTTCTGCTTTGCATCCATATTGCGCGAGTGACGTCGCTACAAGACGAATGCAGGTTATGGAATTACTGGAGATTCAACCCAATGTAAACATTACACAGTGAAGTCCTTCTGTCGCGTTTACTATTTTAGATCTGTGATAGACGTTTTGGACATGCGGAGACATTTCCGTGGCATTTACAAAACACAAATTAAAAACGGATGTCGATACACTGTTACTGGTTGTTTGACGTTTTGTCATCCTTAAATTTTTTTGTCTTTTTTTAGCTAGATAAACGTAATTGGGAGAAAACATGCGAGTAATAAAGATGTAAATTAATTTCTTACAAACATAAATTAATAGTAATACACTGACAGATTATTGATGAGTAATAGTCTATTCAACCTATGTGGTAGATCGTCTTATTTTTAAAATGTCTTTTTAATTTACAAATTAAGTATTATACACATGAAATCATACTCTCACAAAATTGAAATTATTATTACCACATTCAAATGACAATATCTTGTAAAGTCACACGATCTACTTTATTATAAGTCCTTCATTTCATCCAAAGAGAAATAAATAGATAAATTATATCGTCGGAAATTCAAGAACGAGGAACTGGCTCGTGACCACAGTGATTGGTTTGTGAATCTCAGTGTTACATCCATTCCACAGAATGTAGTGGACCTACTAAATTTAAGCCTAATACTCTCCATTCCTTAATCTTTTAGCTTTTATAAACTGAGAGCTTGTATAAACTGTTACAGTATAATATTAGAGCAAATAGTACTATCAGTATATCATATATTAATGTCAGTAGCTTCAGATGACATGTCGCTCTTGCCATCCATTCTGCCTCCGAACTTTTCATTGCAAGCATGTTGTTTTCAGATAGCTTAAAAAAGATGGTGGAGCTGCAATTGTAGCTCGCGCGAGCACCACTTTTACAGGTGATAGAAAAGAAATTTGCTACACAATAAATCTGAAAGACGATACACTCTTGACAGAGTCACACACTATGATCATGGACTATAGTAATACAGATTATCACAATTGTTGAATGAATTGTGATAAATAATCAATAGATATATCTATAGAATTATCACTCAATAAAAACATCTCTACCTATGGAGAAAACCACTTTAGATTGTTTTCACTGCTTTCATGAAAAATTACGATTTAACATATAGACAGAAAATAATATCAGAATTCCTTCCTCAATTGTCGGAATTCAGGATGAATCTGTTCGTGTAAATGGGTGAACTGACAAGTTCCTTAACTCATTCTAGCCACCTCATCGATTCGGTTGATTATTTCCACTACTCAGACTTTAGTATTCATGATTTTTTATCTTTAAACTTCATAATCGAATTCATACTATTTTCTACCCATTTATGTATGATCTTCATATCAATTATATAAATAATCCGCTTCTCCTTCGATAATATAATGTAATTTGGAATTAAGGCTCAAAATAACTCTACTTTTGCCAGCTAGCGGCGATCCAAGTTCTGGACCCTATTTTCATTTGTTGTCTTCACCTGGGGGTAAGGGTGAGACGTGCTCCAATCACCGTACCCAACGTTTTTGGTCTGTCTGAACTTTGTTTCGCCTGAACTTCCCCTGAACTTTCTGTCTGAACTTCGAAGTTATAGAATCTGAGATTATTTGTACTAGAAAGCTACAGATTCAGTTTTCCTCCGCCCGGAAATCGAATTCAGGACCGCCTCCCAGAAACAATCAAGAGACAACCTCACTTCAAAATCGCTCACAGCAGATACACCTTGTGAGCTGTGGATCTACTACAGGTTCTCACGCGAAATCATCATAAACTCGCCGACACAATGTGAATGCCATCTTGTGGACGTAGCCTTGGCGTGCAGCTACAAAGAAACATTCTGTTCGTTTATGGCAAAAGTGTCTTCAGGCCAGAAAATAAATATTCAGGCTACCACGCTCGTAAACGCTGCTAGATATTTCGTGCTGGCCACAATATGAGCCAGCGAACTTCAAAGGAGTCTGACAGAAAAAGAAATTCGAGGTAGTTTCCTTAAATGGTCGAAACGCGGTCGTCTCGACAATTGCGTGCCTCCTAAATCTGCTGGTTGCTGTGTTTTCACGTTCGCAGGAAAAATCGCAGCTCAAAAGAAAGCACATCGACGGGAGAAGCCACGAACGTACCACACAAAACTGGTTGCAGTGGGCAAATACGAGAGATCAGACAGAGGTCATAGCTACTATTTATTTTTAAGACTCCCATGTTGGAGCGTGAAAAAAAACGCTGTAGCGAGGTGTGATCACACCAACAGATGGCTCTGTGAGTATCTATTAACAGAGAGAGCCACTTGAAATCAGTTGACCGAAAACCGCCGTGCATGAAATGAATGTAACATGTTTTGAGCATCATACTCTAAGACAGTCGTTCTCCATGGATGCAATGCCCGAGAATGACACAGGGAACTTCAGTGCAAGCTCTTGAGAATAATTTCCTTCCATGTCGCACAGTCGAGTGATGGTTAGGAGAGTTTCTGCGAGGACGCGTAGCAACCAGTGATAGACAACGCACGTGACAACCAGTGAATTTCAGGACCGATGTGGCACATGCGGTAATCGAACATCTGCCTAATCGGGCATTTAGAACGGACGTATAATGCTATTCGAATGTTGTGAATTTGTTTATGCTATAATGCTTTGGAACATAAAATCTGTACTATCATTTCAACTACCTTAATATGAAAAAAATTGATGTGTGGTTAAATATCCATGCACTTAGTTTATTAATTAATTGATAGTGATACCGGGCGCGTCAACTACTGAGGTCATTAGTCCCGTAAGTGTAGTGCAATTCTTCCTTCGGGAAGTGGCGGTAATCTTCCCTCATTGTATGGCGAGATCCGGCACCGACCTACCGTGGACTAGGAGAGTTTTTCCATACCAGGTATCTCCAACTACCGGGGCATCGCCTCCGTCGGGACTAGTTCTAAGTCCCCGACCGGTCTCCCCACATCTGCGGTAGTGTAGTGCATGTTAGTGTAAGTGTGTGTGTGCGTGTGTAAAGAGTGAGGATATGACAAGAAAGAGGAAGAAAAGATCGCACGCGGTCCGTGGCCCGTTTGTTAGGATACTGCGCCGGCATTCGCCTGGTGTTGATTGGAGAAACCACGGAAAACTACCGATCAGAGCAGCCGGCCGCTAGAATTCTCCTCCAGACAGCGACTGAAATCGACCTAGCTGAAAAGCTAGAGTCGAAAATCCTGCCGCCGTGGGGAGTGGGAACCTAGGGCCTCCCGGTCAGAGGCACTGCAGTGACATCGGTCGATGCACTGAGCCACCGCTCCTGGTGCGACCCTTTGAACCAAAGCGCGGAGTTAGTACACGATATTAACCAACCCGATGATCCCGGTCGGCTGAAGACTTGCAATACGTCAGCAAAATTAGAATACAATATTTCGAAAACACTTTTACTTATTATACTTAAAATACTAAAAGCACTTTTTACTTCAGTAATATATAACATATGAAACGCGATATAGTAATTCGAAATATTTACATAACATTAATGACCTTGATGAATTTAATAATACGTCTAACAATATCACACTCGGGACTTCCGTGTGATTCTTAAGACACGCAATGTTGACTTTAAAAGTGTCACATATAAAAAATGTGTATCGATAGAAACTACTTAATATATAATATATTAAAAGTATTAACGCGATACGTTTCGACAAATACATCAATAGCGTAGAGGGGGGAAGGAACAGAACGAGAAACGCAGCAAGGAAGCGAATTAGGGCGAAGTGCGGGCAAGGGAAAAAAAGAGGACACAGGACAGGGGAGGGGAGGGGGCGGCGCATGCGCAGGGGGCTCGTTACGCCTAATGAGCCGTCGCCCAACGCCCCCGCCCCCTCCCCCGCATGCTGCCGCTTTGAGGCGCTCGTGACCCGCTGATTAACCCGCGCTTCGACGGCGGAAAGTAATCGGACTACGCGATGCTTTGTCGGCCCGCCCACCCGCCCGCCGGGGGCGATGGGGGGGGGAGTCGAGGCGTCGCGGGCGACAGGGCGAGCCACGACGCGGTGGGGCACCGCCAGGGGGGGGCGAGCACCCCAGGGGCGCCACAATGCCACTGCCTTCACCTGAACGACCAGCGGAGAAATTTTGCCCCAATTTCGCATTACTACTCCTTTGCGTATATTTGATGCAAGAACGAGTAAGTATTTATCAGCATTTCTCTGGCATGGAGACTTGGAGTTAATTTAAACGTCATTCATACAGCAATTTTTAAGTGCATTGTAATAATTCCTCACATATGTTTCAAAACGTGTCTCAGAGATGCTATAACATAAAATAATATGATATTAATATGTGTAATGAAAAATTAACGTTAAAAAATTACCAATTTAATCAATATTTTTCATTTTACGTTTTTTCCTTATCCGCCTTTTTTTAAATTTTCATTGTACCAAAAAAATATTTAATTTTTTTCCCACACATTTGAACCTTTTAGAATGTTATGGAAAATAACATGAAGTTCTAATTGGAGTACAGCAATATTTTAACAGGATAGCTTGAACTATCAAGAGTCGTACGCTTATTCATACGGGTACGCGAGGCAGATAGGGGTTTTATTCAATGTATTTTTAATTAAAACAAAATGATACAAATTACACTTTTTAATTACCATTGTGATATTTATCAATCCATTTTGAAAAAACTGTAAAATTTAATATAAATAAAAACTAATTTGTAAATTTTAAAAACTGTATTCGTGAATGTTTAGATTTATCAAAACTTGATATTCGTGAAAAAATGTTCGTAAGTAAATAAACAAGTTATTGAAATTAAATGAGAAAAAATGAAATGTTGATTCAGTCGCATTTTAACGATAACAAGAAACAAGCTAATGTAAATGTGTTATCTACTCAAAAACTTGATTTTCAAACAGAAAATCCTTACCTCCAGTACTAAACTCAACTATACTGAATGAGATATTGTGGAATATGAATTCTGAAGTATTTTTGCGATGCATTATTGTTCAGTATTCAGTTCAGTTTACGTATCATCAATGCATTTGAGAACTGAATTCCTAATTAATTTATCGTGGGATACCAAAGGTGAATAAACTTCTCGTATAAAGATACACTACAATTGAAAACACAATACTTCATTTCTAATCGTTTATATTTCGTATGATAAAATATTATTACAGCTACTGCTATATGCCTTTTGATTTTGATACAAATTCAATAAAAATATTCTCCTTCATGATTGTCGAGAAACAAAAAGAATTATTTGACATGAGTCACAAATATACGCCGCTAAGGCATCAATTACAAATGACTTGTAAATGATGAATCTGTTTATCTGTATACACTAACACACATGCGAGAAAAATTGAAAACGTTTCATGTGACAGAGAGGGACTATATGAAAGAATTAAACCACGTATTTAGGGAAGGAATGGAATTCAACGTGAAGGAAAAATGGGAAAAATCTAACAATGTAGATTTTTTCCCAAACGATAGGCTGGACTGATTGATTGTTTATTAGTTTTCCGAGCGCGTGAACAGATGATGTCTTTTGTCCCGTAAGTGTAGTTTTCTTTTGCTAGGGAGGTGGCAGTTAACTTCCCCTACTGGATGGTGAGATCCCACGTCGACCTACTGTCGGCTGGAGGGGTTTTCTCCAACCAGCAATCACTCACCAGCGGGGCACCGCCCCAGCCGGGACAAGCTGTAAGCTCTCGACCGGTCTCCTGGAATATGTGGTAGTGTAGTGCATGTTAACTGTGAGTATGTGTGTGTGTAAGGAGTGAGAATAGGACAAGGAAGAGGAAAAAAGATTGCGCGTGGTCCGTGGCACTTTTGCTAGTGTATTGCTCCGGCATTCGCCTCGTTTTGATCGGAGAAACCACGGAAAACTACCGATCAGAGCAGGCGGCCGCCAGAATTTTCATCGTGACACTGACAGAACTCGATCTAGCTAACTGGCTAGTGCCGACAATTCAGCCACTGTCGAGGATTCGAATCTAGGACTTTTCGGTTAGAGGCACTGCAGTTTCATCAGTTGATACACTGGAGCCTCCTCTCCCGATAGGCTGGATAAAAGGCAGAGGTCAGAGGGTACCGCAATACTTTTGGAATGGGCCACAGACGAACGCTGCAAATGGAGCAAAGGAAAAGGGCGTCGACTAATTGGAACAGAGAAAATCAGCGGCGAACAAAGGCAAGCAGAGACGCAAGAACAAAGGATACCAATAGGTAAACGCTAGGAAGTGGCAAAGCACAAATGAACCCTGTTTCGCATATGTGCTGACAGCCACAAGCAAGTAGTCTGTACCACCGTGTCCGCAGAAAACACACCGCAACCTTGGGATGAAAGGAGACTGCAGCAAACGGTCAGCAGACACCAACAAACAGGACTCCGTTGAAGGATCCACAAAGGTAACTGGTAAGGTGATATTGATACTACGAACACTTTAAACTTCTGTGTATATGTATAAGGTGCATGCAATGTAGTTTGGTGTTTGTTCAAATATATCTGGAATGCACCGAAGGTTGATGATAGGGAACTGATTAAGTTTACAATAAATTGCGTGTTGTGTTGATAACAGTGGTATTTAACATGAATTGCAAATGTACAGAAAGTAGCCCACAAAGCTGACACTGCCAGTATGTGGTACGGAGCAATGACACCTTATATGTATGAACTGACAATGCGTGAATTTCAAAATCAGGGTTTGTGGCTCTATATTGGCATTTATATCAAATGCTTGGAAGTAGGTGTAGAATATGAATTTGTGGGAAGAGATTAGAGAAAATAAATAGTTTTACCATTCACGTTTTACCATTACGTTTTTTTTTAAATAATAGTACCATATTGTATTTTAATCATTACTAAACAAATAATTAACAGTTTCACAAAAGATAAGTCTATTTTTTGTACAAAAAACAGTGTAATGTTACTGGTTATAGAATTAATTACTCTTACATCATCTTGCTAGTTACGATGAAGAGATAACGTCATGTTCGCCTCATGTCGCTCTAACCCCCCCAAGCATGGAAATTTAACTAGGCCCAGGCATATGGAACACCGATAGCTGGCCGGCAAAGTAGGACTACCAACTCTATAACGCCACATACATACATACAATTAACAATTCTGCACCCCTTGCCTCTTCGTTTCATTTCCCGGGCTGCAGACGTCATGTGGAATCCGCAGCCATTCCGCGCAGATGCACGACCCCGCGGGCGGCGGCGGCGGCGGCGGCGGCGGCGGCGGAGTGTCGATGCGAAAAAAAAGGACTGTCGACCCTCGGCGCCGCCAAATCCGCAACGCGCGCGTTTCCGCGGCGCTAATAAAAATAATTTATCCGCGCCGCTCCCCAGGGACGCAGATCGCGAGAGTAACTATTCGGCGGAGAACATAAAATTCGCCGCCGCCGCCGCCAGTGCTTCCAACACGCCGCTCCGACCGCGCAGAAGAGAACGTCACGAGCATCTCCGGCCCCCGCTCCGCCCCCGCCCCCGCCCCTCCCCGCCCCCCAGCCTCCGGATCACTCCTCTGCTCCCTTCCACCGTAGCTCCTTGCCTTCGCCTTCCTCGCGACCGATCCCATCCGCCAACCGCCCCGCCAACCGCCCCGCCAACCGCCCCGCCAACCGCCCCGCCAACTCAGCTTCCTCTACTCGGCCCCGCATCCACCCTGTCTCCGCTCCACCTCTACCCTGCCTACGCCTCGCCACTGCCTTCCTTTCGCTCCACCTCTAACCCGTGTCTACCCTGCCTCCGGCCCGCCTCTAACCTGCCTCTGCCCGTCTCTACCCTGTGCCTCTGCCCGTCTCTACTCTGCCTCTAACCGTCCCTCAAGTCATTTCCGTTGTACCCCTCAACAACCCCCACCCCTCTACTCGGCCTCTATACTGCCTCCACCCCGACCCTACTCTGCGCCTACCCTGCCTCCACACCGCCACTACCCTGCAACTACCCTGCCGCCGCCTCGCCACTACCCTCCAACTACCCTGCCGCCGCCTCGCCACTACCCTGCCTCCGTCCGGCTCTACACTGCCTCTACCCATTTCTCCACTCGGCCCCGCCTCCACCCTGCCTCTTCTCGGCCTCTATACTACCTCAGCTCTACCCTACCTCCGCCTCGCCTCTACCCTACCCCTACTCTACCTTTACCCTGCCTCCTCCCCTCCTTCGCCCCGACTCTACAGGCACGTTCTTGGCCCACAGCGTGCAACGCCAACCCCGCCTTCGCCCCGTCTTTTCCGCCTTTCTTCGCATTCCCCGTCTCCTTTCCCACGTCTCCGCAGTCATCGCCGGCCTCAAATGCCCCTCCCTCGCGCGCCCTGACGTCACTTCCACAGCCACCACAAGCTGCTCTCAACTTTTACGCCACCGTCGCCAGCGGAGGGGGCGCCGAGATCAAGGGACGTAAAGACAATTGCCGCCCGGAGACGCGGGAGGAGATAGGAATAGAGAGGACGGCTGCCGGGAATGCGGGCGAGTCGGGGGGACTTGGTGGCTGTGTGATGGAGTTAGACTCGTTGCTGAGAGGCAGCGGAGACATACGGAAGGCTACGACTTATAATGGTGGCAATGACGTGAGTGCTTTTAAAGGAAGCTGAAGTGGGTCACAGCAAGGAAAGTTAACCTAAATAAGTTTCATCTACAATTAGATGTGAAGAGGTGAGCGTTTATGAAGAGAAACGGGAAAATTGAGGGGGAAAAGGGGAAAAAGATCAGTTAGAATGAGTCGAGAAAAATTTAAAGTGAACCACTTCAAGAGCATTTCTTCTTCAACATTGTATTGTGCAGAAAGCAATGAACAAAATTTTCTTATGGTATTTTGCGTATACGTTTTTTTTTCTGAATAATAGTTTGAAGACAATTTCAAAACGTTTAGAAGTTTGTATTTACGGTGAGATAAATCAGCTGTTAAGATGTTGTACATTGTTTAAACCCAGAAAAAATACAAATTTATGAATTGATGGAAGTAACGAACGAATATATACAACTTTGCATTGTAACTACAATGTTTCCATGTCGACAAAAATCGAAGTTTATGAACTGGCTTTTTTAAGTAGGTTACGTAAGTGTAGTGAATGTTGTATCCCGAAATATTTGCGAGAACTTTCTTCCAGCCCTTGTGGGGAACCGCCTCAGTCAAATCAAGCTCTAAGTTCTTGACTGGTTTACCGAGATGTACAGTAGAGTTGTATGCGTGTACAACGAGAGGAGGATATAATGATGTCAAACAGAGAGTGCAATCTGAGGTTCCTTTGTCACGGTCTGTCCCGACATTCGCGTGGTATTGACCAAGGACACCTTTGGAAACTGCCCACTAGAATTCTCCTCCAAACAATGGTGAAGACCCCGGGGGATAACCAGAGACAAAATTCTGCCAGTGTCGAAACTCACACCGTTCGACCTGCCGATCAGCGATCAGGCAGATACAACGTCACTACTGAGTTATCGCAGCCGCGGGGCAAGGAGTCCATGTGACGATTTTCAATTGATTGGTCAGAGATTCCGGGCACATGAACTGCTAAGATAATTAGTCTGGTAAGGGTAGTACATTTTTCCTCGAGAGGTAGCGGTGATCTTTTCCCGCTGGAGGATGAGATCCGGCGCCGACTTACCATCGGCTAGCAGGGTTTCCCGAACAAGGAGTCTTCCATCAATGGGGCACCTTCCTAGCCAGGACAAGCTCAGAGAGAGAGAGAGAGAGGATTTGGTAAGGAAGATGAAAGATCGCGCGTGGTCCGTGGCCCGTTTGTTACGGTACTGCTCTGGCATTCGCCTGGTGTTGATCGGAGGAACAATGGAAAACTACCAATCAGAGCAGCCGACCCTATGTAGTGAATGAATTTCACCCAGTGTCGAAAACGACACGACTCAAACCTTGGACCTTCCAGTCAGAGGCACTGCCTGTGACGACGCCATGCGACGACGCCATGCGACGACGCCATGCGACGATGCCATGTGACGACGCCATGCGACGATAGGCTGTAACGATGGCATCAGCGCCCGCGCCCGGGGTGGGTCTATCCTGAGGGGGTTGACGGTCGCGCAGCGTCTTCGGCGGAGCATTAAAATAGTCGTTTCTCCTCACGTTCCTCTGCAGGGGGCGACGGCGGGGGAGGGGGCGAGAACCAGCTAATCCAGAATTACTGCGTCGTAACCCGGACGGCTTCGGAAATTAGCTGCGCCTGCCACCCTTGTTCTCCCGGCTCCAGAATTTATTTCATTTCCGTGCGACTACGGACGCCTCCATCGCTGCACAGCACCCCACCCCCCCGCGCCCCTTGCCACTCGCGTCGCCTGGCGTGGCGTCGCGAACAGCTGCTCCCCCTCCCCCTCCCCCACCGGCGCCCGCCCCGCGGAATTAGAGCACTGGATCGCGATTACTCCATTTTAATCAAATGGGGGCACCGGCTTAGCCGGCTCTCGGCGTCAATTGATGTCACTGTGGGGCCTCGCTCCGGGAGGCCCTGGGGTTCGAGGCCCGACGATGGCGATGGCAAGATTTGCGACACTAGCTACGTCGAGTTCAGCCGCTGACTGGAGAGGACTGGCTACTCTGATTGGTAGTTTCACGTGATTTCTCCAATCAACTTCAGGCGAATGCCGGAGCAATGCCCTAATAAACGGTCACTGACCGCGAGCATTCTTTTCTTCCTCTTCCTTGTTTATGCACTCCCCTTACGTACTTACACTATCGTGCACTACACTACCACACATGCCGGGAGACCAGTCCGGAGCTTAACGCTTGCTCTGTGGGGGCGGGGCCCCACTTGAGGGAGATACCTGAAAGCGGCAAATTCTGTCGACGCCGGATCGTGTGATCCAGCGAGAAAGATCACTGCCATTCCTCGCGATAATCACAAACGCATAATTTATGGAGCATATTACTTCAGCAGTTGACGCAGCTATTCAATGAAATGGGGGCACACTTTTTGACACCTTTTCATCGAAACTATTAACTCTTGCATTACCAGAGAAGGCTCAAGAGATCCACCTATGATTGTTTTTTTGTTGTTGTTTTTTGTGCGATTGTAGGGTAAACATTCCAAACTATTCGTGGAAAACTGATCATACAGAAAATATTTTGAAAATATTTGTACTATAATAGTCTTAGTATAAACGTTTTAATTATTTACGATGTAAGTTTCGTAAAGGATCTGATTATAATACGAGATTGGAAAATTGCCAAACGGGGCCGGTAGGCCGAGTTTGGTTGCTAATTGAGTATTGTAATCAGATGTTAAGACGCGAATATCGTACAGCGTTCTACCTACTTTGTAAAAATTTTTTAATTTAATGTGAAATTTCGACCTACACCTTCATTTAATATTCACATGGGCGACACTGTTCTCAACAAAGAGAACAATTGAAACATATTTGATGTATACTTTTGGACATGAGAAAATGTGGTTCTGATTCTAAATTAGAAATACCAGGAAATGCTGCTATAAAACCACTGTAATCCATCAAATCAATACAGAAATATGAGTGGGAGTATTTAATTTTTAAAGATTCGTGTGAAAAACGTTCATTTCTTATCGGAAAAATATTTAATTCCTTGTTTTTTGACAAATCAGCAAAGGAGAGACCAAGTTGTCTTTGGACCCACTACTCTATGTTAAATAGTACAATATCACTTAATGACAATATCGTTTTTAGTAAGTCTACTCAGTTATTTGCGTTTTTAATGAGGAAAAGTGAAGGATACAAGACAAACAATACCAAATTATTTTCAAAAGAAGAGTGGCAAAGTACGACATTACTTTACAGCTCAAGAGTGGTAATAAAGTACATTACCACAGAGCGTTAAAGTGCTTCATTACAAAACTGATTCTAATGGCACAATGTTTGACTTTACCTAACCAAAATAAATAAAATAAATTACTATATTTTTAGTATGTATCGACCGTGATTTTACATAAAATTGTAATAAATTTTGTGATTAGAAATAACTCTTGATGCTAGAAAATGTATTATTATTATTATTATTATTATTATTATTATTATTATTATTATTATTATTATTATTATTATTTTATTCGTAGAATAAGAAATTGAACAACGTTTTTGTTTAAATACGCATGTATATTTTATATATGTACATATACATACATGTATATATAAATTTATTAATTTATCAAAATCATAAATAAATCAAAATTAATGCGGTAGGGGGATAAAACCTAACCCCTCCCTCCGGTGATCCATGGAACATTTAATCACTGAAACTCCTGTTTCACCAGCACTTCCTACAAATTCCGGAGTAATAGTTTCGACTCCCGAGCCTTAAACTACTTCTCAAGTGATCTCAGTGATATTGTTAAAATATTTGTCTAGTACAGTGGCTCTCAACCTTTTTGGGATCACGGAACACTTTTAAGTGGTCTCGATTTTGGCGGAACACCATTATCATAAAATTTGTAAATCTAATGTAAATCACACAAAATAATTGGAAGATTAATATTTAATTGAAATAAAGATATATATATTACATGGTAACTTATTTTAATGAGAAATTTGCGCTTGACGACCTTTACAAATTTCCTCAAGGTTGGGTCTTATGTAAGAGAGCGCTACTCTCATTTCTTCTTCTAAATTGGTAAGTCTTTCTCTTTTTTTGCTTTTAATATTTGTTAGAGTTGAAAATCCAAGTTCGCACAGATAGGACGTCGAAAAGAGCAACAAGATATTCAACGCTCGTTTTGCAATAAATGGATGTTCATTCTCGATGGAAATCCAAAACCTTTCCACTCCTTCTTCTTTGAATTTTAGTTGTAACGTTCGATCCGTTGATATATTAATAAACTCATCTGCTTCCTGAATAGAAAAATCTTGGTTCATTATATCAAATTCACCAAATGGATTTCGCGCCCAATCGAAGTCTTCAATATTAAGAGATGGAAAGTAATGAGTTATTTTGTCTTGCAATATTGACAAATGCTCTGCCACATTTGAAATCATTTCGTTAATGTTAACAATATTTTCCGTTGCTAATAACGGAAACATATCAAATTTGCGATTTTGAGCAATACGATTTTCCAAAGCAAAAGCTTTTTCTGGAAAGCTAGCAATTTGTCTGTGGATGTCAGAATATTTTCATTTTTTCCTTGAAGAGATGTATTGACTGAATTTAAGTAGCTGAAGATATCGGCTAAATATGCTAGCTTAGTACACCATGCATCATTTTCCAAATATTTTACGTATACATCATTACCCTCTATATATCATTACCTACATTGTCTAAAAAAAACTAGCAATTCCTGATTCAACTCATGAACTCGGGTTAGCACTTTTCCTCTTGAGAGCCACCTCACTTCAGAGTGCAAAAGCAAACATTCATATTTGGATTCCATGGTGTTACAAAGTTGTTTGAACATACGGGTTTTTAATGGTCTCGATTTAATATAATTCACCATATGTACGACTTGTTCCAAAACAGACTTTAAGTTTGCTGGTAGACTCTTCGAAATCAAAGATTCCCTGTGCAGAAAGCAGTGACTAGAGACTATATTTGAATTTATTGCTTTAACTCGACTACAAAATCCCTTAATACTGCCACGCATGGCTGGAGCTCCATCAGTACAGATTCCTGCGCAATTTTCCCAGGATAATTTCCATTCTTCCAAATAAGATGATACTGAATTAAATATGTCTTCTCCAGTTGCGTGACCAATAAGTTCCTTGCAGAATAAAAACTGATTTATTATTTCAGTGTCGTCAACAAAGCGAATAAATCCGATTAATTGGGCTTTGCCACTTATGTCAGTGGATTCGTCAATTTGCAGCGCAAAATTTTTTGTACTTAATTTCGCCGTCACTGCGTTCTCTATAAAACCTGACATATCTATAATTCTTCTTTTTATCGTATCGTCCGAAACGGGAATTTTTAGGACGTCTCGCTGCGCTTCATTGCCAAACATAATCTTAACAATTTCTAAACATGCGGGCAAAATTAGCGATTCTGCGATATCATGCGGCTTTTGCTTCAATGCAATTAGTTCTGCCACTTTATAAGAAGCGATTTGCGCTTTATCCGAAATTGTAACGCTCTTTCGAAAGCATGTTGCTTGCACTTCTTGATTTTTCAGCAATCTTTCGAAATAATCTTTACCTTTCGAAGTTAGACAAGAATGTTTTGTTGAAAGGTGTCGCTGTAACTTAGCTGGGACCATTGCACTGTTAGCCAATTTTTCACCACATACAATACATCTCGGAATAGGAACATCTTGACTACCGCTCCATGTAAAACCAAACTTCAGATATTCTTCCGAATAATGCCGAACTGATTCGGATATCTTTTTACGTTTATTTTCGACATTTTTGTTGCCTTGCATATCTCCTTCAATTGAAGAAGACCTGCTTGTACTCGCCCCAACATTAACCTCACTTTCAGTCTTTCTTTTCAAAAATGTGTCCATATTTCAGATTTAAAAGTCTTGTATAAATGCTAAAATAAGCAACTAAAAAAGATAAGAATACTGTTAAAACTACACAACTTGCATTTCATCTTACCAATTTCCAACAATATAAAATATATATATATATATACAATAAAAAACACACTCACGAAAACTAGATATTTATATTAAATTATGGCTGAACCGCAGATCGAAATTGCGCTTTTGTTATTTACGTACGAAGAAAGAGAAACAGCACGAAATCAACACTACGTAGCGCGCCCTGCGTTATCGAGTACACTAGAAATTTAGTGGTATTCCCCGGAGTAACTCCAAACGACGTAACTGCGTCGTTCGATAATTACACTGTTAATATTATTGACTGTTCCGCGAAAATTTAGAATAATATTGAATATTTTTGCTAAATTTCAAATAATTAACAAAACTATATAGTATTTATTTTATAGTAATAAAAAAATTTACTGTTTCTTATTATATTATATTCAAAATTTTCACGGAACACCTGGGACAGCTTCGCGGAACACCAGTGTTCCGCGGAACGGCGGTTGAGAACCACTGGTCTAGGCAGACTTCTCACACTGTGGCCATAACAGAGACGAAGCTTACCACACATTCTTCGAATGTGAAAGGTGGCAGGCAAAGCGCACCACACTCGAGACGGAAATAGCTCCAATCGGCGCTTCAAACCTAATAAGCAGAATGATAAAATCTAAGCAGCCATTGACCGCGGTAACAACGTTGCAAGAGAAGTCCTACTACAAAAGAGGAAAAAAGAAAATGACCTAATGACCACACGAACAAAAGGCATAGAAACAGAAGCCATAAAACGAAGATGAAGCGAGCAGCGAAACGAGAAGCGTTCCGAGACGGAAAATAGAAGAGGATTACGAGGTTCGTGGTTTTTAGTGCGTGCAAGCCTCACTCTACCCAAGAGCACCGGATCTTCGGGTGTTTGTTAGAGATTTCTCACAGTATCCTCACCCCAAAAACCTACTACTACTATTACTACCACTACTACTACTACTACTACTACTAGCCTACTACTACGAGTATTACTACTAGTACTACTACTAGTACTACTAGTACTACTACTAGTACTACTACTAATACTACTACTAGTACTACTACTAGAAGTACTACTACTAGAAGTACTACTACTAGTACTACTACTAGAAGTACTACTACTAGAAGTACTACTACTACTACTACTACTACTACTACTAGCCTACTACTACAAGTACTACTGCTTCTAGTACTAGTACTACTACTACTTCTACTAGTACTACTACTACTACTACTTCTACTAGGAGCACTACTACTACTACTACTGCTACTAGCTACTACTAGTACTACTACTAGTTCTACCACTACTACCACTAGTACTACTACTGTACTAGAACTTCACTATTAATGAGTACTAGAACTACTATTAATGGTACTAGTACTACTACTACTACTACTACTACTACTACTGGAACAAAAAGTAATTGAGCTGAGAAACGTGGACAAAATTACGGTAGAAGACGATGTAAAGGCGGCCTTACAAAATGAATTAATTGATACGAGCTCAGTGAGCTTAAAAATGCACAACGATCCCAACGGTGCGAACACCGCAGTAGTTTGGCTAGCTAAACATGCTGCAGATCACTTATTGAAGAAGGGAAAATAATAATTGGATGGATTAGCTGCTGGATCAGAGAGTACGTAACAGTAACCCGCTGCTACAAATATCTGGGCTTTGGACTTACTCAAAGGAACTTTGTAGGAACGCGCAGGCCCGGACAGAAAGAATGTGTGCCTAAAATGCAGAAAAAGCTGAAAAGAAGGCCACAAGATCAAAGAATGTAGAGAAAACTCGAATTGCATAGTTTACAAATAAGAGGGGGAAAGTGAATCAAACCACGTGCTCGGATTCAGAAACTGCCAATCCTTCAAAGTGGAAATCACAAGAAGCGATCGCAGAAACAACTATGAAAGTCCTGCAAATTAATCTGGCCAAAGGAAAACAAGCCTCAAATCTCCTCCTGCAGTCTGTCATAGAATATGGTCTGGATATTCTAAAAGTAAGCGACCAATGCAGAAAACCAAAATTCACCACCTGGTACGAAAACAGAAAGTAAAAGTCAGTGATAACTGTATGCAATCCAGACTTACATATCAGTGATTTCTGCAAGAAGGCATCTGACTTCGTATGGGTGTAAGCGAATGGCGTTCACTTCTACAGCGTCTACTTCTCTCCAAATAAGCCAATCGAAGAATTAATACAGGGCCTCAAAAAATTAGAAACAAACATCAGGAAATGCAAAAGGTTGTTATAACTTCAGGAGACGTCAATGCAAAATCACCGGAATGAGGAGAAACCAGGACAGACAAGAGGGGCCAGCTCCTTTCGGAATTCGTGGCTCGTAACGACCTCGTGATACTTAACGAGGGAAGCAAACCGACCTTCAGACGGGAAGAATCCCACTCAATACTTGATTTAACTTTGTCATCACAAGAAGTGGCGAGTCAAGTTGTGAACTGGGAGGTCCAAAATGCGATCACCGTAAGCGACCACCAATACATCCGATACACAATTCACGACGACAAAAGTAACAGGACCCTGGAGAACAAACAAGATAAGAGAAAAGCTTGGAACTCCAGGAAACTAAACATAGACAAGCTGAATCGACACCTTTCTGAAGAGTTGCTCCTGGATGAACTAAGATGGTCCCAGAGACCACTAATCGAAGCGACAGACGACCTAATCAAGAAAACACGAAGACCTACTGTCAACGCCTGCAATGTGACCACGCCAAAAAAATCAATAACCAAACATGGGAAGAA
>BLKR01008223.1:0-23592 GCA_011170035.1 Teleogryllus occipitalis
ATACGACGTGCCGTGCATATTGCAACTCTGCAAGGGGTTGCCGTGGAATTGCAACTCTCAGGTGTCGTTAGCTCTAAGGAAGTTCTGCCCCGCAGGGGGGTTACCGGCATTGTTCGACAGTTCACTTCCGTCCTTACGTCAGACCTGTCGCGTTGTACTAACTTAATTGCCTTCTGTAGGCTGACATCAGGAATGCATATTAGGAAGAATTCAGGCCAGTTTATTTATTTATTTATTTTACGTCAAAAAAAGTTAAAAACTGCGTATGATCAAGAAAACGATTGTGGCTCTGGTACACAAAATCATATACTCTTAATTCAAGAAAACACACAAATACAATAAAAATTATTACTCTTTCTAAAGATCTACACTCGAACACGAGCTTCGCGTTTGCAACTGGGCATTACATACAATTACAACTGCCCCCTTTTTTGCAAAAGTTTCATTACTCTTTAAAAAGAAATCCCTTCTTTAAGATTGATTTCATAACTTTTTCTTATTGAACCAGCTGGTGTGAGAATACCCACACCCCTGATTGCAAAATAAACACAAAGTTCTAATTTTACTACACTAAACTATATACCTGTCTTATACATTAATCAGTTGAATGAGTCGTTTAAACAATTTACTATTCAAATCAGTTATATAGTTTCTTGTTCAAGCGTTAATTTCACTTGATTTCATTCAAAAATCTTGCTTGAAAAATGGATTACTCAATAGATTTTAAATTACAATTATGATTTAAAATTAATTAGTTAAATTTTTCTGTTTTGTCTTTGATGCCTTTTTCACGCACGGGTACTCACGCTTCTGCAATGGGAGTCGTGTAGAACAACCTTGGCGGGTACAACGAACGGAGCATGCACGGCCCCGGTGCTGCAAGGCAGCGACCTCGTTTCGCGGCGGTACTTTGGCTCTTTGGCATCTTCGCCCTAGTAATACCTTGTTTCTCCCCTAGTTGATGAAAGGAGCATAGCGAAATTTGCGTGGTCAGACGGAAGAGCAGGCCTCATGGCCTGAATCTCGCCACGTAAAATAAGGCATTCATTCATTTATTCTCTGGCTTCTGTTCCTCTTTCTTTAGTTTCTACACCTCTTGAAGAGACATGTACTGCAACAACTTGGATAGAAAACTATCAGCAGTAATCTCAGATTCCTAATCTTACCACTCCCCCTTTTGCTCGCTTCCTACACAACAAGTAATACCTTCTTTCTCCCCTAGTTGATGAAAGGAGCATAGCGAAATTTGCGTGGTCAGACGGAAGAGCAGGCGTCGTGGCCTGAGTCTCGCCACGTAAAATACTGCTTCGATTCAATTCAATTCAATTCAATTCAATTCAATTCAATGCCGGTATCACCCAGCAGCGGGGCACCGCTCGTGCCGGGAGAAGCTGTAAGCCCAGCATGTGTGGTAGTGGGTCTCCCAGCATGTGTGGTAGTGCGCCCTGGGAATTCCCGGCCAGTGGCAACGCGAGCGAGCGGGCGAGGGCACGCAGCGCGACGTACCGAGCGTATCCGCGCGCGGGCGGGCGCGTACTGTCTCGTCACGGCCCCATTGAGACGCCGCCCTCAGCGCAGAGCAGCAGGCCGCGACGCGGCCCGGCGCGTCACAAGCCATGCAGCAGTCTCCGAGGCGAGAGCAGGAGCCGGGCGCCGCGCCGCGGGAGAACCCCGTCAAGACGTCCGACAGGGGCACGCGCACCTGGGGCAACACCATCAGCTCGTGGCAGTTCGGCATCTACCGCGACCCACCCGCCTCCCTGCTGTCGGGCCGCTCGTCCGCCGGCGCGTCCGTCGGCTCCACCTGCGTCGCCCGCGGGGCGGGCAGTGGCAGCGCCCGACTGCGCTGCTGCGTCGTCGCCGCCATGGCCGGCGTCACCGCACTGCTGGTGAGTGCACGCCCAGCGACACGTACGCAGTTCTCGACTGCCTGTCGCCGTTGCGGATTAGGTAGGCGCGGGGGCGATTCTGCACAAGATGAGTAGTGGATTCAACCAAATTATCCAAGTTGTGCGTCTGTCTTGAATGTATATCATTTTTTATCATGTTTATCATTTGTATATCATGTTTGTCATTTCATCGGATAAAACCGTTTTCCATCTTTCCTCAAGACTCACGACTTGTATTCCGAAGTTCAAATATCAAATAGACAAGCTGGAATATATGAAGAGAAGAGCTTGAGAAATGAAGTTCAGAGCGAAGTTTAACACAATTTCCATTCTTTTTTACTGTATTATCCATCCCGATTTTTCATTGAAATCTTTACTCTAACTGCACACCAACATGAAGGTTGCAAGAAATCGATTTTTGAAATTCCTTTGTCGAAAATCTCTAAACCTGAAAAGTTGCCAATTTGTATAAAAAGGAGATTTAAGAAGTTTCAGTTCGATTGGATAACGTAAAGACTCATTAACTTCGTCAGACCCAAATTGTTTAAAAAATCAATTTTTCTTAAAAGAACCGAGTGGTTTTGCAATAAAATGATAACGATCTGTCCTAAGAACTATCTTTACTTTTGTAGCGAATGATTCTGTCTTCAAATTTTACCTTCACAGCTTGTTTTACAAACGTACATATCGTAAGATATAAAATTGTTTCGTGGACCAGGAGCGGAAATTCGTGTTATTTGATATTAAGAAATAATTTTTTACTCTTTGCTGAAGCAAATAGTTCGAAAAACATTATGTTTTTATTATGTATTTGCAACCAACAAGTGAAAACAATTAGAATAGAGAGAGGAATTAAAAAAATATTGATACATATACAATTCAAAATTACACTTGACAGTGATTTTGTTAAATGGCTAGTTGTAGCTGTTTCTTATGTAGTTTGCTACGCTAAAGCCGAATACAATAAGAAAAGTTAAAATGGGCACCGGGCTCAGTTTTTGTGGAATCGCATGTATACTAAAACGATATATATATTGCAAATAGCTACGTGTCGTTTATGCTGAAACGCTAATTGCTTGCATTTTTACTAGAAGACAGTAGTTGCCAACAATGTATAATATAGTATATTCCATTAAAGATATGAAATAGAAGGCAGACCAATAAAATAAGTTGAGTAACTTTGGGAATCGCAACGTGAAGTGCGGTGACCAACGTACTAATTGCGCACTTTTCTTGATACTCCACAGCGGGGAGTGCGGGGAAAGGCGGCTTCTGTCTACGTCACGGCAGTGCAGGGCTGTCAACTTCAACGATAGAAACCCCACGGTAATAGAGCCTCTTGAACTACATAACAATGAGAAACAAAGCAAGTTTTTTTAATTCTGAAGAAATAATTAATAGTTATAGAAACTATTGAATAACAAGGAGCACCGTACGCACAGGTCCTTAGAAAGAGAGAGCGAAAACTAAGAAGCCCGCATTGTGACGTTCCGAGCACAGCTCCTATTTTCTACCGGACCGTGCTGTACCGGGCTGATCTAGAACTCCCTAGTTCTAGATCAGCCCGGAGCTGGAGGATCAAGAACACGTGCGCGCATAGTACACGACGCGCCGACGCACTCCGTTACGCACGCGAGTCACTACAGGTTTATTTATTTATTTAGTCAAAACAGTCAAAGACTCTATGTGACGTATGGGGGAGAAAATCATCTGCGCACGCTTTCTTGAGTTTCAGAATCCCTTCCCAACAATTAACTATTAATAGTTGAAAGATTAATAATAATAATAATAATAATAATAATAATAATAATAATAACAAATTTAAAAAGCGAGAGATTAACATTTCAAAAACTAGATATTTTCGTTGCCAAATTATAGAAAACTTATTTTTAACGGTAAAGAAACGAACAGACTTGATTTTTCTGTATAGTTAACAAAATAGAAACTCACCCTAAGCTCTACTACCACTACAAGGAAAAGGAAAGATCAACAAAACGTGCGCATAGTGAAGCTACATTTACGTCCACAAGCAAATCAAGGGGCCATCTCAGCATTTGCTCAATGGATCAGGGAAACTGGACAAAAACCTGATCGAGATGGGGTTAGTTGCGCCCTGCGTGTTGAGTGAGAAAGGTGTTCATATATCTGTACAGAACTCGACTTATCGTTATGTAACGTTCGAGTGTTAATTAAAAAGAAAAAAGAAGTGTTGATTTTTGTAAGAACAGATTCCTTGCATTGCAGCGCCAGAGTGTAAATCATCCAAATAATTTCTGTTGTATGTGTGGTGGGGTAACTTTGAAGAGCCACAGGCGGAATGTTATTTCCTTGCCCTTGCCTATGCTGCCCATATGAAACAAATATATGGTATCATGAAACTTGTTATAAAAGATATCATCCCTATTGCATTCGTGGAATGTACGCGGCAATTTGGAAATTATCGCACAGGTCTCCAACAAGGATATTATTTTTTTTCTGTTTTCTACGCGAGCGGGCAAAGATCGCAAAAATCATTAACTGAAGAAGTAGTGGCCTCAACGGCATCTAATACGTGAACAAAAATATTACTTTACAACCATTTGTAAATCCTTGCTCATCAGACTCGGATAAATAAAAAAATGCGACGGTGATGAGTAAGAGTGCGCCAGGTTTCATATACTTAAAGAACAAATTCTCCAGAATCATGGCGAAAATAATGGAGGATATATTTGTAAGACCACAAATAAAGGAGCTTATGAATAATTATAACTTTGGGGCGAGCTTGATGGTGTTGATGAGGCTACATCAAGTTGCTTAAAATGTAACTGAAATCCTTGGTAAAAGAAAAGCTGAGAACTATGAAGAACTAGTGTCCGAACTCCTTCACAATAATCAAGCTGTGGGATGTAATATGGTCCTTAAAATACATTTTCCATATTTACTCTGAGACTTCTTTCCTTATAATCGGAGCTGTGAGCAACGAACACGATGAGCGATTCCATCATGACTTTGGAACAATGGAAGAAAGTTATTAGGGGAAATGGAATATGCTTGCAGACTATTGCTGAACACTGAAAAGAGATGTTCCTCAAGCGAAATACAGAAAAAAATCGCTCAAAATTACATTTTGATTGAGAGTATAATATGTAAGTACAGTGAATAAAACCAATTACTTTACATCAGTATGGACATTTTAATTGTCTATTACCAAGAAACCTTGCCCGTTACAAATAAATACTATCAAATTTGAAATAAGAGCATCCTATTCCAGTCAGTCATAGACCATCCTAAACAGTCATTCTGTTCCGTTTAACTGGCAAAAAGTTACATTTTGTTGATCAGTGTTATTTATTATAATTATATGATTATTATTTTTAAAACATTGAACTTCATTATTACAAAAAGTTTTAATTATAATCTGTAATATATCTGATGTGCATTAAAAGCATGCATTACATTTAATGAATTTCAACATACAATACAATACATTTGAGCATGCAATACACAACAAAGCATGCAATACATTTGAAATTGTTTGATGTATGTATGGTATTGTAATGAACTTCAATAGCATAATCAAAATCTAGGAACATTTTCGCGTTCAGAATTCTTTTTCCACAAATTATATTTTGCAATTTATTTTATTTTACTTTACAGCTATGAAATCTCAATACCCGCATAATTAAGGACTCCCATCCACTCTAGCAAGGGAACATACATACATCCACCGTCAGAACCACCTTATTTTCATCAGTGTACGCATTGTAAACTCAACGCCTTGTCACATTAAGAATTATTTGCAGAACATCAAGAGTTTCATCTTTATTAACATTATCTATCAATAACCTATGGGAATCAGTAAACGCAATTACTGCTTTATTTTTTCTATAGTATAGTAGTATAGTAGGAAAAACACTCATGTGAAAGCAAATAGGATATGTCAAAATGCGAATTACGTGCAAATACAAAAACAAGTCGATATTTCTTGTCAATATATCATTAGAATTTTGTGATAATGTCCAACGGCATCCTTTCCGAGCTAAGACGAGTGCGATTTCATTGTTATTTTTTGTGTTCCACGGTATAAAAACAGTTTGGTTCGCGCAAAAGTGAAAATAATGGCACAATCTCTTAAAATTATTTTTATTCTTAATTTAAAGTCGTATTATTTTGGTATCAATGTCACAAGTCCAGACCTCCTATTACTATTTTTACTTTCTCGTATACGCTAGTATACACGGTGTAAAATACGTAGTATAGAGAAAGTTATGTAATGCTGCGCGAAAAAACTGTCGATTTTTGGCGGAAACAAATTCATTGCCGAGCTCTCGTAACGAAAACGTGCATAAACCCAGCTGCTAAATTAAGAGAAAAAATCCTCTAACACATGGTGTAGCCAGAATTCCTGTTTTCTGGGTTCTTAAGGCCTTAAAAATTGAAAGCAAAACTTCCGCCCCTCCGTCCGTGAACACTACTACCGCATAAGCCACGCGTAGGATTGTTTCCAAGTTGAAGAAACGCCTGTCGATCTTGCTCTAGTTGAAGCTTTGAAATTCTGAAAAACCATTCTTTAAAATTTGAAGGTTTTTTACATTAATTTTCCCCGTCATTTTTACAATTTAAACAATACAAAACAATACACTTATAAAGGTGGCATATGTTCGCTTTTCACGGTAAACTCTGAATTTTCGAAAATTGCAAAAATTTGAATTTTTTTGGCGTTTTCGCATAACTACGAAATTGAAGATGGAGATTTTTCTTTCAAAAGAAATTAGTAGCAAACAAGTGGCAGTCTTCGGTGTCAATATGGCGCGCAGCCGCTAAAGCCCCGCGACCGTCCCAGGGCCAGAGCCCAGTGCCACTGCTCTAACGCAGGTGAGCAACGCGTGGTGAGAGTCCCTTCACCGCAGTTATTACATGGCCTGACGCCGAACCGATCTTCACCTGGAAGACCGCATGCTTCGAGAGCACCGGAGATATCGTACAGTTTTTCGACTCTACACAAATCCCGCGTGAGCGCAGTCGACGCTGCGTTAAGTACCCTGAGGGCTCGCCCCTCCCCTCGGCGCTTCCATGCTGTCGGGTGTCCAGAAGGCTCGGCGACCAGACTTCTCCAGTGGTCTTGGACCATCATCCCAGACTCGCCACTAACCTTTCTCAATAGGTTATTTTAGAGCGCGGCTTTCCTGACGCCCCGTCCCCCTGTCGGCCCTCTATTCAGCGCAGGTGCGGACCCCGGCGTCGCCTCCACGACGCCAGGCACGCAAATCTGGATAGAGCATACCCACCGCCCGCATCCCGACAGCGTCCGGTTCAAGCGTGCGGGTGTAACGGTTTCCTCTGGCCTGATTGGCAAGAAATCGTCACGGCGCCGCAGACCCTCTTATACCCGGGGTAGAATTTTTTTCGCAGCAAAATATGCCCAGAAAAAAATTCTGCTAACTAGGTTACCTAGTTGTGAGACCTCCACATACTAAACTTTTTACGTAAAACATAAATATAATAAACAAGAAAACCAAAACCTATGTAATTAAGATACTTGTAGGAAAATATGTGGGCTGTTCCCCCCTATATCAGCTATGCTATGTTGCCAGTCATGATACATACACATGTATGTATCTACATATAAAATGAACAGTACCAGAAAGAGAGAATGTACCCTTGAATTAATAAAAATATATAGAGAGAATTTTTACCAACATTTATACATCGTCATGGACGTGTGTGTTCCTTACACCTGCCGGTGGATCAATTCATTCGTCATACATACGACTAAGCGCGTCAGCATTTACATTTTTTGTGCCCTTTTTGTGAATTATACGCAAATCAGGTGCTGAATTAAAAGACTCCGGCGTAATTAACTGGGGTTTTTGCCCGCTGTGTAACACAACCAGACCAAGGGATTGTGGTCAGTTTCGACCTGAATTTTGACCTGCCCGTTAAGATAGAGCTTGAGTTTTTTCCCAAATAACCCCACATAAGGGCCAAACACTCGAGTTCCGTAGTGCCATAATTAATGTTGGCCTCAATTAATTTCCGGCTTAAGAACTAAGAAGAACTGGTTGTTCTCCCTCGTCATTCACCTGGCAGAGAAGCACACCTAAATCTTTCCGAGATGCGTCTGCCTGGACCCGAAATTCTTTGGTATAATCGGGTGCACCACAGTCTTTTCACAGAGCGTCTGCCGCAGCTCATAGTGGGACGCTTCGCACGCTTCCGACCATAAGATTTTACCCTGGCGCTCGCGCCCCCGCAGCGCACCTGTCAGGGATGCCGCTTTCCCCGCAAATCCTGCTATCAGGCGTCATTCCGGGTCAATGACCCCCATCTCGATCAGGTTTTTCGTCCAGTTTCCCTGATCCATTGAGCAAATGCTGAGATGGCCCCTTGTTTTGCTTCTGGACATAAATTTAACTTCATTTTCTGTGCACGTCTTCTAGAATTCAGTAGGAAATACAATTATTCAAATTATCGTTTCCATGTTGTCGCGGCAGGAAGTAATAAGAGCCAAAATTTATTGCTTATTTATCCTTGAAAATAGATTTTATTAAATGGGAGTTTTTTTGTTTGTTTTTCTCCCTTTCAAAATTCAAAATTTAAGTAGTATATGACTTAATGTAGGGATCACAGAATTTTGAAAATGTGCACACAATTCACTTTTCCCCATAGCACGTCATATGCAGTTTTAACTGTTTTTTTGACGTAAAATAAATAAAATAAAATAAATAAAAATAGATAATATCCGAGCAGAGACGCACTTGTTTCTTTGACTCGGCTCCAGGGAAGTTCTGAATAGTTTGAATCTTGGCCTCGGCCGGCCGCCATTTTCCGTTCCCGACCATGTAACCACGATACTTTACATTCACGCGCGCAAACACTTGCGCGGCTGCACAGTCAATTTGGCGGATTTCAGTATTTGAAAAACCGCATAAAGGTGCCGCATGTGCTCTTGCCAAGTGTTACTAAAACGGCGATGTCATTGAGGTACGGCACCGCGAATTCTTGGCATCTACTCAATAATGTGCCCATATAATTAAAGCGGCCGGTACGTGCCGAAACTGGTTACAAACGCCGAATACCTTTGCGCCCTTTCAGTAAGGCCGATTTGTCAAAAGCATTTACAAATATCCAATACGCTTATGATTTTTGCTGCCGCTATCTGCTCTATTCGTTCCTCGATATTGGGTAATGGATAATATTCCGTCTTTATGATTTGATTGAGGCGCTTATAAGCAATGCAGGGCCGTGGTTTCCAATATCATGGGAGACGTATAATCACTCTCCGTCTCTACAATGATGTCGCGAAGCATTTTATCGATCTCTTCCCGTAATATTATTGTCTTGGCGACATACGGTAGGGCGCGCTTTGAGCTACTTTGCTTTTGTCCGTTAGTTCTATATCCATCATAGTGATATTTGTAATCCTGGTTGCTCACTTACTGTATTCCTGTCCTGAAAAATGACGGCTTTCAGTGCGTCACGGAACTTAAGTTCGACCTCAGTCACGTTCAGCATTGTTCCACGTCAAAGTTGCAAGAATCTAGTTTCAGTGCATAGTTATCTAGCGGGTCTTAATCACCTGCGCCTGTAACCGTCGCAGAAACGAGAACGTTCACGTACTCTGTCCGCTGGAGGTACCTTTTTAGCATATTTACGTGATAAACACGGGGTTCTTTCCGCCCCGGCATCTGAACACTTGGTTCAGATGCCGGGGCGGAATGAACTATACTCAGAAATTTTCTCGCGAACCTCACCTGGCCCTATCCACTGCACAGCGAGCTTCCGTGTCTTGTTAGGCGTAAGAAACAGCACTTTCGTGCCTACCACAAATGTACGTGAGACCGCCTTCCGGTAATGCCGTATTTTTCGCTTGCGCTGTTCCTCAGCCAATTTCTTGTGACCTAGCTCGCTCAGATGCTCGGGAGCGCTTCAATCTGTTAATACGTTTGAAGACGTACTCGACTCCCGAGGTAGAGACCTCGCCTTCCGACGTTCCCGCAAGATTTTCATACAAAAGCGTCATGGGGGTACGGAGGATTCTTCCCGTAGACCAATTCGGCAGGAGAGAACCCTAGCAATTCATGTACACTCGTGTGCAAGGCAAACATGATCGCGGGAAGTTGACTTTCCCAATCCGTCCCTGCTTCTAAATATAGAACCTTCATGAGCCGGTTCATTGTCCTATGCATCCTTTCGACTGCATTCGATTGAGAATGATGCGGAGAAATTCTTACAAGTTTAATACAAAATCTTTCGGCGAATTCCGCCGTCAACGCACTTGTGAAGCACGTCCCCTCATTGGCCTGAAATTGGTGCGTAAATCCTATACGACTAAATAAGTCCAACAGCGCTTCGATCACAGTGACCGACGTTAGGGCATGTATCGGAATAGCCTCGGGATACTTCGGGGCTAAACACATAGCAGTTAAAATGTACTTGTTTCCTGTGTCTGATTCCGGGAATGGGCCACACGTGTCGACATTTACTTTCTCGAATGCCTCGTCCGTTATAGGTACTACTTTCAAGGGTGCACGAAGTTTCTCTTCGCCGTTTCCTAAGCGCAGGCAACTATCGCAACTACGCACGTAGTTTTTCATGTCTTTATAGTAGTTGGGCCAGAAGATATATTTGACCATAACATCTTTACTTTTCGTGACCCGAGCTAGAAATTCTTACCAGGACGCCACAACGGATAAATAACTCTGTTCTATAGTACCGTAGGCCAAACTTAGGATAAAACGTTGCAACCACTTTATTCCTATGTGCTATGGTCTCCCTGGGTGCTATGGTTTCCTTACGTATGTAAGCCTGACGTGCCTCTGCGCCCAATCATAAGCGCTATCAACTCTCCCACCCACCCCCTTGCCCGCTATGTGGCCGATAAACTGCAGCCCTTGACCGACGACATCAAGTCATCTGTCGAGAATTCGGCCCACCATATTGACATTCTTAAGGAGCAACGCGTAAATGACACGGAGATCCTCGTCAGCTTCGATGTCACGTCTTTGTTCACTATGGTACCGGTGGACGAGGCGACTACCGTCATACGCAAAAAACTTCGCTCCCGGGGGCTCACTACGGAATGGGCTGACTTAGCCGAGTTCTGCCTCACGTCCACTTTCTTCCAGTACCGTGGGCAACTCTATGGCCAAGCGGAAGGGGCGGCCATGGGTTCCCCTCTCTCGCCGGTGGCGGCGAACGTATTCATGGAAGCCTTTGAAACGGAAGCCCTGGAGAATGCCCCGCCAAAACCTACACTTTGGTTCCGGTACGTGGACGACACGCTTGTAGTGTGGCCCCACGGTTCTCACACCCTAGCTGACTTCCTCCAGCACCTCAACAACACACACCGCAATATTAAGTTTCCTATGGAGATGGAAAATGAGGGAAAACTGCCTTTCCTCGACGTGCTGGTGAGTCGTAAAGAGAATGGAAGACTAGGACACAGTGTTTACCGGAAACCAACTCACACCAACCGCTACCTGCACGCCGGTTCTCACCATCACCCGGCAACGAAACGAGGGGTTCTGAAAACTCTGGCCATCAGAGCTATGAGAGTATGTGATGTTAGACTCTGAAATAGAGCTTTAAAAAAACACATTTCGAGCTAATGGATATAGTGCCAACACCGCCAACCAAGCTGTACGGCAGGCAACGACCACCTCTAGCACTGCTGACATCACCACATCCAATGATGATGATTCCAACCGCAGGACGGCTATTCTACCGTATATACGAGGTGTCACTGATAAAATTGGCAAGCTCCTGAGCCGCTTCGACATCAAGACAGCCTACAAAGCTCATATGAAACTCGGACAAAAGCTCGTACGTGTGAAAGATCGCATACCGCCTCTCATGTCATCAGGGGTATACGAGATCCCATGCAGCTGCGGCCGCAGTTACATTGGCAAGACGGGACGGACCATAGAGGAACGCCTCCGGGAGCACATTCGCCATTACAAGTACAACAATACCAATAAATCGGCCGTAGCCCTCCACGCATGGAAAACTGGCCAAGCCATTTTATTTGATGACACCCGTCTCCTAACCAGAGAAGACCGCTGGAGAACTAGAAGAGTTAAAGAGGCAATAGAGATCATTAAACATCCTCAAAATCTCAATGCTGATCAAGGCCTACGACTGCATGATGCCTGGAAGCATCTATTTTACCAGGACGCCCGACCGAGACCCGACACGGGACCCGCTGTTCCACACCGTCCGATAACGCGCGGTGTGCGTTCGTCCACCCCACCCAGGGAGCCCGCTCCCTGATTGGCCGTTGCACTCTCTCCGCAATGGCTGATCATCCGCCCAATCAGCAGTCAGGAGAGAAACCACATAAAAACCCCGTGCGCAGTCCATCTTTGCGCAATACTTTAACTAATTGTGAGTTATTTTAATTTTTAATTAATTTTAAATTGAATTTTCAATGGCAAATACATCGAAGGATGTAGATTTTCTCTAGGCATTTCATCAAAACACAATGTGTATGCAGCTTTGTTTAAGGTTATAACAATTACAGCACATCATTAATAATCACAGTCGTACGTGTTACTTCTGTATAGTTTGCCTGCATAGAAATGAATGTACATGAAGAAAAAATATATAATTGCAAATCCTAATATACGTGTGATGTGAACGTAGCGATCATAAACAAATTTGTATATGTGTTGCATGAATCACGTGTCCCTACAAATGGTGTTTCGTAATCTACATATATTGGCTGATATGTATTTAATGTCTACAACAATAATGAAGTAAAGTTTATATCAGACATATGAAATGTTACAAGGTTATAGAAACAAAGACGTTTTATACATATCAGATGGAGGTAAATGAAACATTTAGAGTACCATTAACACCCCAAAACTGACAGACTGTCTCAACGAAAGTAATATCAACATTAAGACAAAGTGTATGTTAAGTTTTCAATGCTAAACATAAAATCATCAAAGAGATTAATTCAACTTTCTTCATAAATCTTGAAACAAGCTAAAATAACAAGGAAATACACAAAATAGATTTCTTCTAAATTGCAAAGTAATATTTGAACCTCAACATCGAGAAGATGGAAGTCGTTTGATGCAAACGTCCCAATTTTCATCGCTCGAGTTACTATTATCATCTCTCTCCTCTCTGTGTTCAATGTGCAGATAATAATAGTGTATAAAGTTACACTTTATTGTGTAATTAAGAACAGAACAACAAAGAACACGTTAGGTTGAGGTGGCGACGAGAATCTTGTAAATTAGGAGATTGCACTATCAACAACAATGAAAAATGAAATATTAGAATAGCCAGAAATAAATCAAAGCAATGGTTTTGTTCATTAGCATTTTGCAAGGCAACTGGCAAGTATTAGTAACAAAATAATGAAATAAAACATGGTTGAAAAAAACTTTCTCAGCAAATAACACACAAAATACTATGTAACATATAACGTAGAGAATATAGACTGCACTTCTGACAGTGTAAGACACTTGGTAAAAGAAGTAACAGGCGTCCTTGAACAACATAGGAGAATAAAAGTAGCTCTTACAAGCAGCATCGTGGCTAACTAGTCAAAGTTAATGAGCCGAACAAATTTTATTAGGGTCAAGACTACTTCAGTGGTGGCGGGAGATAGCACATGACGTAATTTATCGTCACTCGCTTTCTGGCAGCGCTCTTCATCTTTCTATCTCTCTCCTGGCTTCTGCATATTGATTTAGACGGTAAGTCCGCAACAGTTTAAATCAGCAATACTCGCAACGGAAGAAGTAATCTATTTTATTCAATGATTCTTGACTCGTTAGAATAATATGTCTCGTCGTTCGTGAGTTTAGGTCAATGAAATTAAACCAATATTTTACACTGTGACTTTTAAGCTATTGATTCGGCGTTTATCAGGACTGTAGGGTTGTAAAGTATGTAAATATCATTAAAATGTACGATTTACATAATTTAAATTTATTTATCGTGCTGATCGCAGGACAGCGACAAAAACTCAAAATACTGTATTATTTTGTAAGAAACCCATAAGTGATAAAGGACGTATTTATGAAATAATCATTAATGTGAAGAGTAAGCGATAAAAACAAAATATGACAAGCTGGCCAATTCTTAACTACTGAACAATTTTATCAATCATGTTGATATTAATAACATTTCAATGTAAGTTAACTCGAAACTTAAAGAAAGCAATACAAACTCACATCTTTCACATTCCTTAGTGAAGAAAAATGTTAATTCCTAATAATTATTGGACGTGTTTGTCAGCAGATGAAGATCTCTGCGGTTTTCTTAATACTAATGGTGGCTTTCTCCATCTTTGCATCAATCTGCGGCAAGCCGTTTCCACACAGTGCACGCGGTATGTATTAATTCTTTCAATTTCGGGATTATTAGAGTTAATTGATCATTAAAATTTGATCTAAACCAGAGAGATGGTACTCTGCTAAGCACCGTGAGTTGGATATTTTTCATTGTTCTACCGACATTTTATTACCTAACTTTCTATAAGAGTTATTTTGGAATCGTGTCTGCAATGTTTTTGTACAAATTTGCACACACATATATCGGTGGAGTTAGGTGGTCACATAATATAGTACTTTCATAATTTGTTCGATACAAATGCAAACAAAAATGAAATAAGAATAGTGTAAATTAAACATTTACTAAATTTCACCTAATATTCTCTAACCCCCTAAGGAATCAATAAAAATGTAGCAATTTGTAGTAAATATGTTTGTAGCAACTCTACTGAGAACTTCTATAGTTCTATCCCAATCCTGTCCTCTACCTAGTTTCTATGACTGAATATTTATGCATATTATCTTGAAGAGGGTAACCTCAAGTTTTGAAAAACAAAACTTAAAATCTTACAGTACAAACGTCAAACTTTTTTTTTCAACGAAAAATGAATTAATAATATTATATTACTAATATTAATTTTCTATTTCATGAATATTACAGCAGGCAGACAAAAATGCCGAACTGATGAAGATTGCTTCCCTGGGTATTGTAATATATTTAACGTCTGCATTCCATCACAACGTTGACAAGAAATACAACCTGGTGCTGCGGTTCAGGGCATCAGCTGATGTCATGAAACACGTATCCCTCGAGATGGTGTTACGTATTCTGTATATATTGACTGATATGTATGTAATGTCTACAGCAATAATGAAGTAAAACTTATATCGGACATGAAATGTTACAAGATTGTAGAAACAAAGATCAAAACAAAAAAGATTTATACAGATGGAGGAAAATAGAAGTCAGAGTAGTATTAAGACTCCAAAACTGACAGACTGTCTCAACGAAAGTAATATCAATATTAAGACAAAGTGTATGTAAAGTTTTCAATGCTAAACATAAAATCATCAAAAAGCATAATTCAACTTTCTCCACAAATCTAGAAACAAGTTAAATAACAAGGAAATACACAATATATATTTTTTCTAAATTGCAAAGTAATGTTTGAAACTCAACATCGATAAGATGGAAGTCGTTTGATGCAAACGTCTCAATTTCCATCGCTCGAGTAACTATTATCATCTCTCTCCTCTCTGTGTTCAATGTGCAGATAATGATAATGTATAAAGTTACACTTTACTGTGTAATTAAGAACACAACAACAAAGAACACGTTAGGTTTAGGTGGTGACGAAAATCTTGCAAATTACAAATATTGCACTATCAACAACAACGAAAAATCAAACATTTGAATAATCAGAAATTAATCAAAGCAATGGTTTTGTTCATCAGCATTTTGCAAAGAAACTAGCAAGTTCTAGTTACAGAATAATTAAATAAATGATGGTAGAAAAATTACTTTCTCAGCGATAATCACATATAATATATTATATAAAATTCAATAAAATGAAGAGAATATAGATAAGTTTTAGTAATTGAAGAAACGTTGTATTGTTATTGAAGTGTGATGAAATGTTTGGGTACAGTAATTAAAGTTGTGTTCCTCTAAAATTTAGAGGAAGATAAATTCCAGCTACAAAGCCATGCTACATACCACGAATTTGGAGCATATCTTTTATTCAGTCGCCGGGATTTTGCTTTTAGCTTCAGAAGGTAGAATGTGCGCAACAGTGCATTATTTTGAAATGTTGAGAAATATTTATTATTTGTTGTTGATTTTTTAAATAGTTGGTAAAAACAAATAAGGCACTTATATTTTCCCCCAAAAGAAACAAATTGAAATTACTAAAGAAGCGGTGCTACTTACTAAATAAAAAGTAACAGAAATTGGTTGATCCTTGTTACGAGCCAAAGGATCACCCTACGAAATGCTACGGCGACCACCTTGTCTACTCCACTGTGGAAACCAATTGAAGTCTGGAATTGGGAAACGCTGAAAATGCCATACTCACTAACTCGGTATACCATAATCAGCGTTCAAATGAACAAATATTAAAGGGACATATACACTTCCTCATCCATTGGAGAAATTCTGAGTTGCAAAGGGAAAATTATGACACTTTCAACTTTTCCATAGTTTTCGTCTTGCTTCAAACACAGGTTCCCATGAAAAATCTTAAAGTAGGCAATTATGACACTTTCTCTATTCAATTACATCTGTCTCCTCAGTATTTCCTACATCACGTCCTCAAATTTCTTGTCTCTCCTCCTCCTCGTCTACATATTTACACATATCATGTTAAGTCGAGAAGACTGCAATTTCAAATGAGACGCAGGACCATAGTCTACAGACATTCCATAGCGGATAAAAAATAAATATCAACATTATCAAACAATTCTCCTATATATTTTGAATCGCTTTTTGCAACTTCAATATAATACACGAATTTCTAAATAAAAGCAGGTACCTTCGTCGCAATTACTCTTTTTAACCAATAACACTTACAGATTTTCATAAATAATTCACTCATTACCGCAAAGGTTTTTATTTTCTCGATTTCAGAATTTGTCAATATTTCTTGTTTGTATCGATTGCGAACTCTTACTCAACCTCAGTACAACCAATTAATATTTTGATGCAATAATAATTTAGTATTACGATTATAATGTTCTAACTTAAATTTTAACTTTTTTAATGCAATAAAAATTAAACGATAAAACACAGAGAAATCCAAATATATAGGAAATATACTCGAAAAATAAAATAAATAAATAAATGAAATAAAATGAAAAACTTTTATTTCGTAATATTCATCGTTCAGCTCGTTGATTTATTGCAATGCCGTCCACATACGGTTATTGATGATTCTCAGGCAATGTCAAAACCACTATGGACTTTATGTGATATCAGGTTTAGACACAAGACTTGACTTTCTGCTATTAAATAAAAATGAATCATGTTAACAAGAAATTATGAAATAATTGGTTTAAACAAATCAAAACACTGTGTTTCGATTGTAAGTTATCTATAATTGACAAGAAAGGATTTCAAGTATAAGAACCTAAAGAAAACAATCGAACAGGATTTTCAATCACAAGGCGAAACGTAGGCGAATCAAAAAGTAAGTTACACCAGCTGGCCGCGAGGGCACGCTGTGTGTCATGACCGTGGTCAATGCGCAGCAAGCTACAGTAACTGCTGACCCGTCCAATAGCAAGGTTGGTTTGATATCCTGTTGTGTTGGGTGTACAGAGGGCTAGGCTCCTTGGCGCGTGAACAGGATGTTCAGTCCAAATTGGAGGTGCGTTCGTTAATCGTGCCTTGACATATGCTGAAGCGGTTGTATAAAGCAATTAAAGAAAAGCAGCGGGGAAATTGAGCGTCGGTGTGATTTTGTTGCACGATAACGCAACACCACACACGGCCCACCGAACGTCCGAACAGCTGCAGCGACTCAAGTAGAAGGTAGGCAACATCCTCTTCACAATTCAGACTTACCCCATGCGATTATCATATGTTCGGTAAACTTAAGTAGGACCTTGGTGGACGATGAGTTCGAAACGATGAGGAGGTGAGAGTAGCTGTCTCCAAGTGGTTACATAGCGTTGAAGGTGATTTCTACGCATCCGGAATCGAAAAGTTTGTTGAATGTTCCGAGATTTGTGAACAATCTCTTGCAGACTATGTGAAAAAGTGAAGTTACATTGTATGTTGTCATAGCCAGGATATCCCTAGGTGTTTTCATAAATTGCCATAAATTGGAAGTGTAACTTACTTTCTGATTCACCCTCATTTAAAATTAAAGACCATCTGCTATACATGTATTGCAGATGGTCTTGTAAGTACGAAATTGTTCGTAAATATACAAAGAAGAGAAAGTATTTATGAAATTATTATTAATGAGAAACATTACTTGATAAAAAAGTAAAGCAAGGTGAGAAATTCTTAATTATCGAAGAATTATTTGATAATCATAATATTTCAAAGTTAACTCCTAACTTTGGGATAGCACTACAAGCTTTCAACACATTTCACGTTCATTAGAAGGAAAAAAACATTGTTTTCTAATAATTTCGGGATATGTTTGTCAGCAGATGAGGATAATTGTGGTTTTCTTAATACTGTTGATGCCTTTCTTTATCTTTGCGTCAATCCTCGGCAAATCATTTCCAAAATGTTCACATAGTAAGTATTAAAGTGTTCACAGTATGAGTGGTCAGAAGACTTTAACAACGGGGGGGGGGCGCGACGGTGTCGCGATGGACACACCGACGCGTCGGTGGGTGAGGGGTTAGCTTTGTGGCCTCTGAACCTCCAGTACGCGGGTTCGATCCCATGTCACAGTAGCCACAGCAGCCACGTCACACTTGTAGCATATAAACGAACCCTGGCGGATGCCCGGCAAAATTAAATCTCTTAATAATAACAATAATAATAATAATAATAATAATAATAATAATAATAATAATAATAATAATAACGCCTTTATTGATATGCCAAGGCTCGGGTCATCAGACCCGCTCTTCCGCCTAACCACATATCAGATGCATACAAAGACCAAACATGATCCCTTCGACGACATTCGCCCGAAGGAGATCTCACTTTCCCTAGACAGATGGGATATAATAACTGAGACCGACATCTGGCGGAGAAAATCAGGGTGAGAAGCAAATTGGCCAAATGGTTTATCCGCCATTGTTTTGCGCAGCATTACATAACTCTCTCTCCTTAAGAAGTTCTTTCTTAAGCTTGAGAAAGCAAAAATAATTTGGCTGAAATTTTAAAAATATTAAGCAAAATTTCACAATATATTTTTTCGCTCATTTCTCATTTCATCAATTTATTCTGCGATTCCCTAAAATTATTTCGAAGAACTCAAACGGAGGTTTTACACAGGTATTTTTGTTTATAATATAACTAAAACGTTAGTATCTGACCATATTGAATGTCTCAGCTGGACCGAATAACTGAAGTTCATGTGATACCGTTCTGCGGCCGACGTGGAAAGTCGTCCCTGATTGCCAGAATGGGTTACGCAGTTGACTTACCTGCGCTCTGGTGAGTGAAATAGTAAAAGTCCACGTTCTCTCAAAAGTGAATTCTGCAGAACACGGCACCACTCTCCGAAAATGCCCTAGTTGGTTGGTTGTATGGTTGTTAGTGATTCCGAGCGCGTCAACTACTGACGCTATTGGTTCTGTAAGTGTAGTGCTTGTTTTTTCTTCGAGGTGGCGGTGTTCTTCCACAGCTGGATGGCGAGATCCGGTCAGCCGTCGGATAGCGGGGTTCCCCCAACCAGGTACCACCCCAGCCGGGACAAGCTCTAAGCTCCCGACCGGTCTCCTGACACGTGTGGTAGTGTAGTACATGTTAGTGTAAGTGGAAAGAGGACAAGGAAGAGGAAGGAAAGATCGCATGCGGTCCATGGTTCGTTTGTTAGGGTACTGCTCCGGCATTCTTCTGGTGTTGATCGGAGAAATTATGGAAAACTACCGATCACAGCAGCTGGTTCACAAAATTCTCCTCCAGACAGCGACTGAATTCGACCTAGCTGACAAGCTAGTCAGTTGATGCCCTGAGTAGTCCCCTAGTGCTTCATGGGCGCGGTCCCCGCCGCCACCCCGCACTCGCCAGGCCCCTGGAGAACAATGACGGACGCACATAAAATGTGCAAATTCATTTCATTTTGGGGGAGAGCCTGCATGTAACGCGAGCCCGGCCGCCGCGAAGCAAAATACTGCGTTAATCTCATTAGCAGCTTTTTTCGGGCTATGGCGGGGACGGTGGAGTCCGCGTTTGGGCAATGATGTATCGCTGAAATAACAGCTCGAATTCGCATAAACCGAGTTTTTTCCTCATTATGTGTCACGTTAATATGATTTGTGTCCATCCGATGTGACGAACCCCCCGTGTAAAATGATACTCGCACAGCTAGAGGGATTTCGCATTGTTGTACTACTTCTGGTTGATGATCCGCGCTAGAAGTTGGAACGTAATTAGGTTATCTCCGCGACAGTAACTACCGTAAGTTACTACGCTTTTTGTATCGTACAATGAAACGTTACAGTTTAAATTTTTTAGACTTATAGTAGAAGAAAAAGTTTTTTAAGTTTTGTTTAGTTGAAGGTATAGTCTATACTTCTTTTACCTTGCCTTCAAAGTGAGGTTGAATATTGTGATGTAGTTTTGTCCCATGTGATATTACGTCATATACGATATATATATATATATATATATATATATATATATATATATATATATATATATATCACGTCATATATATCGTATGTGTATACATCTGACAGTATCACCTGAAATACTGTCAGATATTTTTTAGTCTGTGTCGGTGTCTATGTTCATAAGTATTTTACATTTATAAGGAGAAGTTTTGAAGAGTTTTACTAAGGTAAAAAATAATTTTGCTGAAATTTTACAAACACCAAGAACTGAGGTAAGAAGTGCAAGGTCACAGGTTTGAAGAATTGTTGAATTATAATAAGCGTCCTTAAAAGTGGTCAAGCACAAATGTAGAGTACAAGACATGAAATTTTCTCAGCATTCACTATGAAACTTTCCTTCAGAACGAAGAGATCATTGACTTCATGCTTTGATTGATACTGCATTTCTATTTATCTACCCTGAAAGTTAAGTCTTGTAACTATTGAACTAACTGATAAGTTTACTTCAAATAATCTAAAATATAAATTACTCATGGATATTGCATTAGTTTTGTTATTTATTATATAAACGATGCTTTAAGGTATTTTTTATTTCATTAAATGTAAGACTTCATCGTAATATGAACAAAGATCCGGAAAGACAGTCAACCCAGAAAAACGTACACACACTTCTAAACTAAGTCATAATGTCTACTTAACAAAATAAATAAGAAAGAGTTCACAATTTACGCTTAAAAAACCTACGCTTTAAAAATTAAAATGAAACGAGAGACGCTGTTTACAAAAAGCTCAACGTAGTCCAGGAGGCAAGATGGAAGCACATTAAGATCTCGTTTGATAATGTTTTTTTTTTCCTCTGAAGATGATGCGTTTTCGCACGGTACAGTCTGGCAAGTTGCCGAAGGATGTTTTAATGCATATGTGAGGGAATAAACTTTCAGAACATGGTGCTGATTTACAAAATAAACTCTTATTTTTGAGTGGGGAACAAGAAGTAACGAAATTATTCATAGATGACAACGTAAATTCCTGAAAGGAATTTTACTGATCTTCATATACATGGCAGTCATTAATTTATTCACATGAAGTTATAAATGTGTAATATGTGTCCTTCCCAAATACAAGATGAACATAGTGTCTAGGAAACAAATGTTTTATTTCATTTTTTTAGCCAAGAACAATTATCAGCAGATACGACAAATTTCATTAATCCCCTTGAATTTTACGTAATGCATTAAATGCAGCGCAAAGTTATAATTTAAGAAATGGTAATGGGAAGGTGGAAATTTATTAAAAATAAATAATAACACTGACTTGAACCCGCTTATAATTTGTATTTATAAATGCAAGACAGCCCGTCATGTATTGAACAGGACAAGAACACGTTTCATACAAGAAATTGGATATGATCATCAGGTGACGAATACTATAGTTCCATTGCACCTCCCGTTCCTTACACCATTTGTCGGTGGTTTTGAAGTGCCCGCGGCGCTGGAGGCCCGTAGCGGAGCGGGCGAAGGTCCTGGATGTCTGCGTGCGGAGGGCGTCTGCAGCGTGGATGAGCGCTGGCGGCGGGTGGAATGAAGCAGGGGCCGAGTGGGGCGGCTGTGGGGCGGCAGTGGGCGGGGCGGGGTGGGGGCGGGGTGGGGGCGGGGGCGGGGGCTTGTGGGGCAGGGGGCGGGGTGGGGGCGGGGGCTTGTGGGGCGGGGTGGGGGCGGGTGAGGGCGGGGTGGGGGCGGGGTGGGGGCGGGGCGGGGGCTTGTGGGGCAGGGGGCGGGGCGGGGGCGCGGCGGTGGGTAAACCACTCTGCGAAAAACCGCGTTTTTGCTGGCCGCTGAGCCGGATGGGCGAGGCGAGTCGGGCCGGGCCGGGCCGCTGAAAGCGCGCGAGCTCGCCGAGGCGCGCAAGGGCGAGAGCGCAGGAGGAGAGAGGCCGCGACGGGACGCAGATGCGCTTCCAAGCTGCCTCAGCAAACAAACGCTCGCAGTATTAATATTGAACTTCCAAATGCTGCGATCGAAGGAACATTAAATCTAGAAAAAAATGTTGCAGTCTACGACTTGAGTTCTTGCACGTCTTTTTACTGCAAACAAAATTAACGCACCACCAGTTCTTTTCATTTTCAATCACATCATGCAGTTCTTCAGCAAATTCAATAGAGAAAGATAGTAAGGGAGAGAGAGTAAAAAAGAGAGAGGGCGAAAAAGAGAGCGTAAAAAAGAGAGAGATGAGGCGAACGAAGAGAGAGAGGGGTGAACAGAGACAGAGACAGGGTGAACAAAGAGAAAGGGCACGAACGAAGAGAGAGGGGGCGAACAAAGAGAGAGAGAGAGATACAATTAGAGAGAGACGATTAGAGAGTGAGACAATTAGACAGAGAGAGAGAGAGAGAGAGAGAGAGAGAGAGAGAGAGAAACACAATTAGAGAGAAAAAGGTCTTAAATCTGACTTCCTACTTTATACATCTTGGACTACAAATTGGGAAATAAAATCAATATGACAAAATGTCAAGTGAAAATTTTTATACTTTTAAACCTGACATTCCATCTAAATTATAATTATACAATCAGAACACACCATGGATTTTCTCTAAGACTCCTATCAAATACCTTGGTCCCTTCTTAGATACAAAGCTTACATGGAATTTACACATTAAAAATATTATTCATAAAACTTACATTAAAATACACAAACTTCACTCTATTATTAACTATAAATACCCTCTATATATACATACTGCCAAACTAATATATATTACAATCACTCGTCCCACACTAATGCCTGTCCCATCTGGTCCTATGCAGCCAAAGCTCACATTAATAAAATTCAGATACACTAAAAAGAATTCATTCATAAAATTCTTCATGCTTCTTGGTACATTCCTAACACACAATTTCACAATGAACTAAGAAAGGGTAGTATTCACACTGTAATAAATTATCACAGCCAGAAATTCTTCAAACCCTTAGACGATTTATAACAAACACACACTTTTAATTTAGGGCAAACATACTAATTTCCTCCATGAATACTTTCAAGACTTTCGAAGGATAAATTATATCCTCCATAAATTACAAATTATTATTTATTATTAGTATTTATTGTCTTAAAATATCTAATTAAATTTTTTAGTGTAATAGAATTTATATTTTAACGTAATATTGTCAATAATCTACCTCAGATTCCCT
>BLKR01008224.1:0-23591 GCA_011170035.1 Teleogryllus occipitalis
CGAAGCCCCTGCGGAAAGCCGCGACTCGGCAGCGGGGGCGGCGGCGCGACCGCCTCGGAGGCGGTGAACATTTCCATAACAAGACTCGGCATTGTGACGTCTTTTCATTCACAGTCTCCCATTGTACTCCGCGGCCGGGGGCTCCTGATATACATACGCGCGTACAATGTTATTCTTGTAGTAGGAGCCGTGGCGCGGCGGCGGCGGCATATCTCTGGCCCCGGCGGACCTGGCACCATTGACCCTCACTTCCGCGCATCCGCGGTTTATCCGCGGCCCCGCCCACGGCGGCGCGGGCGGTTTCTGAGACCGCCGCTCTTAAATACGGAGGCGGTTTTTAAAGCATTCCGCCCCAGCTTTGGCGCCAGCGCCTCTTCCGGGTGGCGCCGATACTGCGCGCGACAATGCAGCCAGCGCTGTGATTGCAAGCGGCCGCCCCGCCCCCTAGAGCGGGTCTTCCAACGCGCTTCCGCTCCGGTGATGATAAGCGCAGAATGCGGTGCACCCTGGGCCCGGAAGGGGCGGCGGGAACCCCCGGGAGGTGAGATATGCCGGGGGAGATCGTGACCCGTATTCTTGCTTTCAAGATTTGCTGCTGGTTTCTACACGTGCCTCAGTTGATGACCATCTCAGTTATAAACGTTTCAAAGTAATCGTCATAAAAAAGTCTGTGTGTTCAAAATCGCTTAATAAGCTATAAATAAGAACTATGCATTTCTTTGAAAAATATCCGAACTTATGAGTAATTGTGACGTAATGCAAGATTTTATTTGCAGCGGAGAAATTCCATTACCAAAAATAAACATGCCGATGACAGATTTTTGACTATTCGTTAATTTTACGCAGTAAATATTTTTACTTTTCCTAAATCTTCAGGCAAACTGGAATTTCAAACTTATAGTATCGCAACAGCATTCGCATGTTTTTAGGACAATAATATTATTCAACCACGCGTTTCAGGCATTTTCAATATTACCCTATCAGTTCTAAATATATTTCTCTTCATTAATATTACCGTGACTTATGATTGATTGATTGGTTGATTAATAGATTAGTGTTTCCGATCGCGTTTCTTTCGAACAAATAAAAATAATTCATTCGATCTTAATCAACTTTTCAACTTAATCAACTTTTCACAACAATTAAGCAATGCATTTTGAAATGAATTCCACGACACAACTTCATATGTCAAATGAATGGAGGAAAACTTCCCAAGAATTACAACAGACACGGAAACATTCCTCCTTCCGCTGCCTGCATGAGGGACGACGTAATCTGCGAGTGGACTCAACCCTATGAAATAACCTCCAGCGCAGCGCGTTTTGTGAGAAAAAGCGCCGGCGCCGGGATTCACAGATATCCGACCATTGCCCGCCGCCCGACATCAGCGTGCTGTGCCACAGCCCTTCCGCCCCGTGCCGATCCACTCGGCGCGGGTCCCCGCTTCAATCCAGCCCCGTCCCGCCCCGCTCTGCCCCGCCTCGACCAGTCCTACTCCGCCACTCCCCGCAACGCTCCGCCCCGTCCTGCCCCGTCTCACCCCGCTCTGCCCCATCCCGCTCTACTCTGCTCCGCACTGACACGCCTCGCCCCGCTCCACTCCGCCCCTCCCCGCCACGCTCCGCCCCGTCACACCCCGCCCCGCTCTGCTCCACCTCGCTCTTCCCCGCCCCGCTCTGCCCCGCCCCGCTCTGCCCCGCCCCGCTCTGCGCCGCCCCGCTCTTCCCTGCCCCGCTCTGTCCCACCCGTTCTACCCCGCCCCGCTCTGTCCCGCCCCGCTCTGCCCCGCCCCGCTCTGGCCGCCCCGCTCTACCCCTTCACCCCGCTCTACTCCGCCCCGTCCAGCCCCGCCCGCCCCCGCCCTGCCCCGCCCGCTCTACTCTGCTCAACTGTGCCACACCTCGCCCCGCTCCACTCCGCACCGCTACCCTACCCCTTCCCGCCCCGCTCAGCCACGCCAAGCCCCGTTTCACTCCGCCCCGCTTCTTTCCGCAAGCCCCGCTTTTCCACTCCCCGTCCTGCCATGTCCTGCTCTGCCCCGCCCCGCCCCGCCCCGTTCTGCCCCACCCTGCTCTGCCCCGCCCTGCTCTGCCCCGCCCTGCTCTGCCCCGCCCTGCTCTGCCCCGCCCTGCTCTGCCCCGCCCTGCTCTGCCCCGCCCTGCTCTGCCCAGCCCTACTCTGCCCCGCTCCGCTCGGCCTCGCCCCGCCCCTCTCTGCCCCGTACGTTTCCTTCGGCCACCCGCCCTTTGTCGCCTCGCAGAGACGTGAACTCCGCCCCCCCCCCCGCGCCGCACAGGAGATCTCCCTCCGCCACCCACACATCCTAAGCGCGCCCGCGCCCGGGCGTTTTTCCGCCCACCGGCCGCAAACGGCCTCTCGCCGCCCTTTGTGGTGGGCGCTCCCGCCAATGACTGGATATCCTTCAGCGTGAATGCGGCGCGAGGGGGGACGGGCGCTCATCGCTTCCTCGGCGACGCGGAGCGCAGCGGAGCGGCCGGCCGGCTCTACAAACGGAGTGGCAGCGTGCTCGATAAGATTGAGGCGGGGGCGGAGGAGGAGGCGGAGGTTCGGCTGTCGGTCGCGGCTGACGGGCGGCTCTGGGGGCGGGGGCGGTGGGGCCGGCCAAGAACAACAGGCGCCTAATTGCCTGAGCGGGCGCCTGCCGTGGACGGGCCAGGCCGCGCCGGCCGAGCCGGCAAAGAGTCTGGGTCCGGCTGAGGACGCCTTGGGACGGTTTCCGGGGAGAGCGCCACTTCCCGTCCGAGGGGGGGGGGGCGAGGAGCGGTCCTGGCGGCAGAGAGGGCCACTAAGCGGCGGGAGGCCGTGGACCATGGGGTGGGGGTGTTATGGAACGTCAGGGCAGAGAATAGGCGTGCAAAGTACAAAACATATTTGTATAATTATTATTGAAGAGAACCAGAACATTACAAGTAACGTGTTTAATACTGACTTACAAAGAGCAAAGGACGGGCTAATTTAGCTCAGAGGCAGCATTGTTGCGTCTCTCCAACGACTCTTTCCGTGAGATTCGAGGATCCGAGCCTCGATGGTGACGGAATTTCGATGATACCTATATAGCTAGTTCGAGTTAAACTGCTGCCTGGAGGAGAATTTTAGCGGCCAGCGGCTCTGGTCGGTAGATTTCCTTGGTTTCTCCAAACACATCAAGCGAATGTCGGAGAAGTACCCTAACTAACAGGCTGCGCGCGATCTTTCCCCCTACACTACTAGGCATGTCGGGCTCTCTCCCGCTGGGGCTCCCACCTCAGCATCCAGTGGAGTAGGAACATTGCCACCTGGGATTGTTTAGTTGGTAGTGGTTCCGGGTGCGTCAACTACTGAGTTCATTACTCCTGTAACTGTGGTGAATGCTTTTCTCATAGGGCGATGGCGGTGATCTTCCCCTGTTGGATGGGAAGATCCGGCGCCGACCTACGTCAGCGACAAGAGTAGAGGAAACAGATCAAATGCTAAAATAGGCGCCTGTTAAATTGCAGGGGTTGCGAGATGGTAGAAATGTGAACTAAAACATAGATTTAAGAAGACTCTTACATGATGATGACGAACATGACGAACATTAGTTCAATAGTTTCTAAGTGCGTGATGGGATTCACCGAAGAAACGTGCATCAAATAATAAATATTTCTGAAGAGTAGGCTGTCAGTAATTTTTTGAAATAGAGAATTTTGACCTCCGAACTATGAAAAAAATTGAAAGTGAGCGTCACAAAATGATTTTGAGTGAACAAAAATGTGGACAAAGAATTATAAATATTTGAAACAAAGGTGAATATCAATAGGTGCATGGCAATGAGGGAACAAAACAATGCACATTCTCGGGTACTAAAATAAATTTATATAAAAATAGTGTAAAGAGCAGGCCAAAAGAACAGCACCATTAAATTTTAGCTAGTAATAAGATAGTTTCGATAGTAATTTGAGTATATGTCCTCTTTCTACTTAAACTGCAAGGCAGTACACCCTCCATCCATAATACATTCAGCTGCTCAGGACTGATCTAGTAGAAAATGGATATCAGACACACAAGAAACAGATAAAATACATCCGGGTGACCATGTGGCTGAGGCGAAGGACCAAAGTCCTGCGAAGAGTGGGCGACCTAAGAGGCGGGCGGATGTAGTGATGTCAAATTTTACCAAAACATCGATTATCGATACATCGCTAAAGGGTTTTCGATGTCGCTGAAAACATCAATGTTTTAAAAATAGACTAATAAATTTGCCATTTTCCTATCCAATTTTAATTACAGTACTGTGTAATGTCACTGTAAGATTTCCATGGATTGAATGGAGTGAACCTGTCAAAACGTCTGAGAGCCATTTCTATTACTACTAACGATTCAGGCAGAGGAACGCTTACCGATAACATACACGCATAACGGAAGCAGCTCCCAGACTTTCTCAGATTGCACAGGCGAAATTTGCAGCGTGGTAATGAGGATGACGCAAAAATCGATATTGCTTTATGAAACATTTAAAAATATCTATGTTTTGGCAACAAAGTATCGATGTGAAGAAAAAGCCGAAATCAAAATATCAATGTTCATATATCGATGTTCCTGGTGGCAAACATCGATGTTTCAAAAATATCGATGTTTTTTGCCATCCCTCGGCGGGTGGGCGAGCGGTTGGGCGAGTGGGTGGTTGTTGGGGCGTCGCGCGCAGCCCCTTGCAGCCACCGAGTGGCTCCCTCCCGCGGACAATTAGCCCTCGACGCCTCCCCCCTCCCCCCTCCACCACTCCCGCTCGGGATTATATTTTGCGGCGCCGGTCGCCTCCAAACGGAGTGTCAGCGCAAGGCGCCTCTCATGCCCCGCCCCGCCCCGCCCCTCCCCTCCCCGCCACGGCCATTGTTCGACTCCGCGAGGGAACTTCTCCGACGGCGGGGGCGGAGGCGGAAGCGTTAAGCGGGCCCTCTCCACTTGTCTCGCCTCCCCCCCTCGTCCCTCCTTGGCGCTTCGCCGTATTTACTTCCGTCAAATTGGCAGGATGCTGTTGTAGTTTCCGAGGTGAAATAAAACCCATGCGGACCTGCCATTTGCGGATGACTCTGCCTCCGACACTGTTTTGGACCTCTTTGTCTTGTTCCATCCCTGATTTATTGTCTGTGCGTCGTCGTCTACAGCACGTTTTGTCAATATAGTTTATTAACGGAGACAGGTTGCGATGAATTTGTGACAAAGTATTAATCAAGAATGGTGTTGAATGAAAAATTTCAATTTTGTACATGCTTCTTAGAACAATTTTAGAACAAAAAGCTTACTTTAAATATTTTTTAATGAAACAGTACAAATATTATTTAATTAAACGAAAAACGTTGGCCAACTTAATACTAAAGTTATTGCCAACTTTATGTGATCATTAAATTCCTAATAGATTATTGCTGGTATAGTACGAGGGACAGTTAATTAAAAGCCAAAATTTTATTTCTAAGTGGAGAATTTTCATTTCTCTAAATTCTCTTTGTTTAACCATCTTTCCCACCTCCTCACCAGTTTTGAATTTCTTGATTGTAAGAGTATTTTTGTTGCTGGTGGCACCAGTGTTGCACTGTTGGCCCTGTTTCAATCACATCACAGTTCGACGCGTACATGTGACTTGTCAGCTCACAATCGAGATTAGTCGGGGTTGATGGGGTAATTATTGATTTGTTTACGTCAAAAACAGTTAAAAACTGTGTTTGACGTGCTATAGAGACAACTAAATCTTGTGCACGTTTTCAAAATTATGTGATCCCTACACTAAGCCATATGCTACTTGAATTTTGAAAAAAAACGCTCCGATGTAATAAAATTTATTTCCAAACATAAATCAGCAATAAATTTTGAACTCTTATCCAGCATGTCCTTCGTCAAGGAATCATACTTCCTGACACAACATGGAAACGATAATTTGAGTAACTATATTTCCCGCTGAATTCTAGAAGACGTGCACAGATAATGAAGTTACAATTTTGTCCAGAAGCAAAACAAGGGGCCATCTCAGCATTTGCTCAATGGATCAGGGAAATTGGACGAAAAACCTGATCGAGATGGGGGTCATTAACCCGGAGGCTGCAGTACAATACTTGTTACAGGTTGTTTACATTTATATAGTCCAAATACACACCTTCGCTAGAATCTCCTGGGCGAAGACTCTCAACTTGTGCGACGACTTCCGCGACTAGAATATGCACCACACCAATTCAGCGAGGGCCCTTGGTCACGTCATTACGGTAGACGCTTTATTTGCCTAACCCCTTCACATCACTCCCTGGGCATGCGCATGCAGGTTGGCCAAAGTCGGAAAACCCAGCTCCCAATCAGAAGAGGAAACTCCAAAAAGTTTTACTATGGCTTTTTGATTTTTAGTATACAATTTCTCGTGTTTGTTTTTACTGACCTATACACGTTTTTTGAGGCGTCAATGTAGTCTTCTCTGTTCATCTTCTAAAGAGATTTAGAAAGCGAATAAAAATGTTACATATTGATTTTAATTAAAAACAACAACAAGTAGAGTGATGATTACATCCAATTAAATAATCTCAAGATCAATTATAATTTTAGTGAAATCGAGCACTGTAATTAACATGTTCTCATCTCTTAGAACATGAAAATGAAAATCAGTTCTACTGAAATAAAATAACATGCATTAGGTATCAATTTTAAGAAGTCTCAGAATGATTGTGGTCATATGAAATAAAAATAATTGTAATTTGACATCAACGGAGTCTGCGTTGTCTCTGATAGCAGAACTTCTCTAAAGACTGCATAGAATTCTCTCCCCTGGTTTGAAAAAAGGATTTACTCAATTTTTCTGAATTTGTTTCCAAATAGTACTTCCAAAGGAGGATATGTCTGTCTTCTCGATGATAAAAGAAGACTGTTCCTCATCACATTTTTATGAATCCGAAAACTATTCAGTATTTCAGTAAGTAAGCGTGACTTGCTTAAGCATTCCAACTAGAGATTTTTAAGTACTTGAAATTAGAATATTTTCTTGCTCTGATTAATTCATGATATCAGATTTAATTAAGAAACAATATTTTCAATGTTTGTAAAAATAAATATAATGTGAATAGTACCCTTATTTGAAAACTTGGTCACAGACAAACCTCGCTGAATCGACCCTCGACAATTGTAAAACTTCTAAACTTATTAACAAAGGTCACTTCCATAAACAATTACTGAGTCTTCCTAATTAAGACAATACATGACAGATATGAACACATTTTTTCAAATCTACGAGTAGTATTTAGAATTTTGAGAATGACTGACAAGAAACTCGAAATTATTGAATAAATTGAATTAATGGTTGCAAGAATTTTTTCACCGAAACCTATTTTTTATTTATTTAGTCAAAAACAGTCAAAAACTGTATGTGACGTATGGGGGAGAAAATCATCTGCGCGTGCTTTCTTGAGTTTCAGAATCCCTTCCCAACAATTTAACTATTAACGGTTGAAAGATGAAAATTAATAATAATAATAATAATAATAATAATAATAATAATAATAATAATAACAAATTTAAAAAAGCGAGAGATTAACATTTCAATAACTAGATATTTTCGTTGCCAAATTATAGAAAACCGTGTAAGAACGAACATATTTGATTTCTCTGTATTGTTAACAAAATAGAAACTCACCCTAAGCTCTACTACCACTACAAGCAAAAGGAAAGTTCAACAAAACGTGCGCATAGTGAAGCTACATTTACGTCCAGAAGCAAATCAAGGGGCCATCTCAGCATTTGCTCAATGGATCAGGGAAACTGGACAAAAACCCGATCGAGATGGGAACTACAGAAATACTACGGATGGGAACTACGAGATGGGATCCTACGGAAATGAACGCCTCCTGGCGTGAGTTGTTATTTCTATTTAACGGGTTCTTGTTATCATTAAAAGGAGACATATCTAACGTGACGGAGAATAAGAGGGTCTTGAAGAAAAAGATATATTACAGACTTAATATGGAAATGGAAAAATAGGCAAGAGGGTGGGGTTTAACATGCGAGAGTTCTCGCATGGCTAAGTCAGTCATTTCACAAATTGTGAGCCTTAAATTAATTGTGATCTTATTTAAGAAATCTCTTTTTTCGTTTTTCTTTTCTTATGAACACAGGAAAATTTGAATTGTCTCGAGATTTTTCAAAGAGGAAAACAAAATAACTAACTTCTCGCAAGAAAGTATCAAGTGTATATATTTAATTGTAGCTAATAACGCAAAGCTATTACGTAAATGTGACGTACTATTCTCTCCTTGGCGGTCTTAGTAACTTTGAAGTATAGTAATAAAGTTTTTATTTCAAATATATTGTTTTAATAATTCAAATCATTTCAAATTTCCGATAGTTTGGAATGGAAATTCATTTAATACTTTCCTCTTTTATGTTAGCATAATTAAATCAAAATTTGTTCTGATTTAAACATCTAAAAAAAGTAATTACATTTTCTTTGGTCTTTTATTATTATTATTATTATTATAATTATTATTATTATATGCGTATTGGTCACTTATGACCACGGTACACCTTATCTTCCCAGGGCCAGCCATATTTTGCCCGGAGAGATTTACGAGTGTCAATATGGGGATCAGTTTTTTTTCGGCTGTATACATTGGTAAGACGAATTTGTAACACATTGAATTATGAATTATAAGGTGATAGAATGATGCTGAAGGGATAATCATAAATACAACCATACCTACGCAGGACTCGAACCTGCAGCCTCCTCGGCGCAGCCGAAGTCTGCCGCAATCGTCGACAGCCGACTATTAGTCATGTTAAAGTATAATAATAATAATAATAATAATAATAATAATAATAATAATAATAATAATAATAATAATAATGCCGACCCACACGCTACGGCGCCGGCATATTATTATTATTGTGGTTGTTGCTGTTGTTACAACTATTTTTTGGCGCGACTGGCCAATAATGTTGTTGGCCCCTTCCTCCATTCGTCGATTCCCTCTTAGCTTCCAAGACTGGCCCAGGTGCCGGTTCGAGGCGCGCGCCGCAACGCCACAGGCGGCGCCAGACGGCAGCACCGGGCGGGCGCCGGCCGCGGCCCCGGGATCAATACCCGGCCAGGGCGCGAGATTGCGATTCTTTCGCCGCCTCCAAGACTCCACTTCCTGCTCGATGCTCGTTCCGCGCGCACGCGGGAAAAGAGGGTGTTCGACGCTTGTGCAGCTCCAATTATGTGACTTGCAGCTCAAACGTGTTTGATAAACGAAATTTTCATGAGACCCTTATTATTTTCCAAAACACGGGATTTGATCACACATGGAATATTGTTAATAACTATTAAACATGTTAACAACTCAAAACTGTGAAATTTCTTATTACTAGGAGGCGGATTTTAATAAAATATCTTTTTTTCACTTTAGAACTATGCCGTTTAGTGTAGAAATTTAATTTATGTTATAACAAAAGGAAATGAGCCATTTTTATAGTTTTTTGCATTTTTTGTTGATTTAGACTAATGTCATTTTTTACTCTTTTCCGTATTTGTAATGGATTTTTTGCTGTCATCGATTTTAATCTTACTTTAAAGTACTTCCTTGGAATAATATTTTCCGAGATGCAAGAAATGTTCTCCACAGAATTCCTGAGTAGTCTTTTCGATTTCTTTGCTCAGAAAGTGGAATGTCAGTCGTTGTGAATATGTAATCTAAGATACCTGTGACACCTATCAATCACCGCCATTGTCGGTTTGGGGCGATTTCGGGTTAACTAAAGACATAGATTTCCTAGTAAAGAACAGCCCTCACCAAAAGTTTGCGAGCTGAGTTCAGTTGAATGAACGGAAGAAGCGTCGATTACAACAGTATCAAATCAAACAGCTTGATATGTCCATCCCAATTGGTTTAGATAACATTTTTACGTAATTTTTTTTGTTTTGTTTTTAGGGTATTTTTAAAACATTTCAAGAACATTTTATTGTTCATTTTTGACGTTTTAGATCGTCAAAATCTGCCACCTACTTTTTACCATTCTTTGTTAGACACAATCCCTGACACAGTCACAATTTAATCATTTGTTGGAATAGTTATAATTTACAGTGCAATCTTTCTCTATAGAGAAGTCAACAAATGTTTTAATATCAAACAATGTTCATGGATAGATGTTTCCTAACGGACGTAAAGTCTTCGAGGAAGAATCTGAAGTAAATTAAAAGGATTTTTAATTCAGTACCACATTTAATTATAAATTAAAATAATCTCGATTAAGAGAACATTTTTCTATCACAAATAATATTTCGTCCAGCTAAAACAAACATTTTTTTGCAAAGTCTCGAGCAGTTTAGAATATTATTGTGCTTAAAATACTTTTATTTTATATGAATTAATCTTACCTATTACAATCGTGACAAAATGTGTTTTATCAATGTCCTAGTTAGAACCAATAATTTATATCTTAAGTAAGCAGCTGACTTGAATTAAAATTATATTCATAACATTCACGCAGTCAATATTAGCGATACCTTGTTAATATCGGTTATTTTATTTACATTTGTCTTTATTTATTCAATATTATTCAGCACATTTGTTAACAGGAAATACCTCCTTTTCTCAGTGGAAATCGTGGACCGATTTCCTTTCCCTCAACCAATATGACTCGGCGCTGCTCCGCAAGCGCCTTGACCGCACGTGCTCTCGGCCTCGAGGCGGCGCCGCGGCGTGGCCGAAGACGTGGAGCCTGCGAGGCCAGCACGGAGAGCGGTGGCGTTGCCAACAATGTTCATGTAAAAGGGAGGACGCTCGACAAGCAAAGGAATAAAAAGCATCAACGCATAAACGTTTAATTTAGACTAACATCAGCTCTATTTCTTTCTTCTCTCGATTTGCGTTTCGAGTGAAAAGATTCTTGCACAAATTCTTTTGCACTTTTCAAAAAATAAGGTGCAGATGAAGGTGATCAAAGTGTGTCTTATTAATTTTTATTGCTTTTAATTAATTTTAATTGCTAGACAGATGCACTATCATACATGCGTGTGTCAGCGTTCGAAAGAAGATATTCATGTTTTCTATTCTAAATTGGACAAACGATACAACGTGGCGGATGTTTAGTTATGTGATAAAATAAATGACAATTAAATAAAAATTTACTAAAAAATGACAAACGTTGTTACAAATTTACTAAAAGGAGGACATTTAAAACACAAAGGAGGACGAGAGGACAAATGACGTTAAAAGAGGACCGTCCTCAATGAAGGACTCCCAAATGAAGCACGGTTGGCAACCCTAGAGAGCGGCGTTTCGCAACACGTCGTGCACGCGTGTCACGGCTGTCGACGGCGGCAGCGCACGCGCCGGGCTCGGCGAGGGCACGTGAGGGCACGCGGGGGCACGCGGGGGCACGCGGGGGGGCGGGGCAGAGGGGCGGAGCTCATTTTCCGCCGATATTCGCTGGCGCCGCCGCGCTTGAAAAGTGGCGCCCCGCGTGACAAATGACTGGCGACGCGGCTGGCGCACGGACCCGCCTCCGCCCCCACTCCCACCCCGCCCCACCCGCTCCGCTGGCACCAGGCACCGCCTTCGATCCGCAGGCCTTGGGCCCCGGGTCAACACACTTCGGGCCGCTGCCCGCCCGCCCGCCCGCCGAGGTGCTCGATGGATTGCCACCGAACGCTTAATCATGAAGACGATCAGGCGGAAAGCTCTGTGAACTTCCACGAACTCACATGTCTCTCCTATCGTGAACTGTCTGTTTTTTTTTTACAGAACAATACAATTCAGTAACTTTCAAGTCCAGTCAGTATTCTACATTAACTGGGCAAGATAATAGTCTCGATGTCTATTGTTCATGAAAAAAAGTATTTTAAGTAATTCATATGAGAGAAATATGCCGAAGACAGACACAAGTAGAATCACAGACAGACCCAGTATAAAAATGCAATTGAAAAAAATAACTGGAAATGTTAATTTAGATATAGCAAACATTAAGAAGACAGAGATTTGAATGAAGTGTCTAGTACATGTGTACCGCCCATAGATTTTTAGCCAGTACTATTATTAGCCAGCCCATAGAGGTACTACGATAGCCAGAATGAAACAAATTACTGTAAAATTCCTAAATAAATTTCTATTTATTGGTTTTCTGGTGATTTTATTGTGCTTACATAATTATTAGCCAATACAAAGTATTTTTTCTGCTTCAAAACTATTTTCTTAAGATTTCAATCTCCTGTTGTCTACATTGTTACATTCTTACGAGTATTATCAAGGTGTAATGTGATCTAGTAACCTTAAGGCCTTGTTGACACGGTTGAATTTTTTACTTGCAAATGCACATTTTTGCAATCCTTCCATTCTGTTCCTATAAGGGAAGGGTGTGTAACACATCAACAAGCCCAAATGTGTTATCGGTTCTACCCATTCTGTATTTCTAGAAATACTGCTCTCTGGCAGTACCCCCTTTACATCATGGCATTCTCTTGACGTACAACCAGCCAGCTTCTTGCCCAAATTCCTGCCGTCACTGCCTAGGACCCATTGTCTCTTAGATAATACGCACGTTTACCAGTTCAAATGTTTCATAACCGTATTATTGAAAGGAGTGGGGAATATCTAGGTCAGGGATAAATCGGTCCAGACAAATAAAACTTAATTACAAGGACACGACGTAGAATCGTTTAATTTTCGGACTTGAAAGGACGTACAATGACGCACACGTTTAAATTGTGATTTTACTATAACTCCAGAAATTTGCATATTACGGAATATTTTTTTACAATGAAATGTTAATATTGTCAAAGGGGTAAATATCTCTATTAACACCAGCCTGGACCTACCGACTGTAGGTATGGGGAAATTTTGAAATTTTAAATAAGAACACCCATTTCTATTGCAACTTCCGATTTCGCAACTAGAATGACTTTATCCAGTGATAGATGGCGCCTTAAAAATACTTGTGGCGCTACAACAGCACATACTGTCTCGCAATATTATGTTATCGTTATGTAATGTCTTCATTTCTGCCTTTCTTGGGTTACAAATATCACTTTATCCCATAAATAAAGGAAGTGTGAAAATGTATTTTTTATTCAGAATTTAAATGAAAATATATTTCCAGCATTGCATTCAGTGTATAAGGTATTCAGTGTATTCACGAACATATCCGATACGTATTTTAGCTTTTAAACATTCTTCGTAAGTACTATGCGAGAAAGTAAAATAATGAGAATCTAATAAATGAAACGATTCACCGACGGCGGAGGCAGTATTCGCGGCGGCAGCGGCAAATTTCGCTTCAGCGCGTTACTACCCGCTTATTTGGGATATACTCGTAGATTTTACAACAAAGTAATACTGATAGCTTTAGGAAGCAAGTGCAAGTAGTTCGAAATGTATACGAATATAATAGTAATTAATAAAGACTATAGTATTGTAATTTTTGCCAAATCTACCTGTTTTTACACGAATTACACGTTACTCCTTGTCTGAACATGTAATGCTCAATGCGTTTACATGCCTACAAAATTTTTCCAAATTCTCATCAAAGAACCGACGTTTCGTTTCCATCTTTTGGCGTTAAATAAAAATATAAATAAATAAATGAAACAAAGACTCATAATGGTTCCATGTTAATGTTCAACAAGGAGAAGAATTCAAAAGAATTTCACATTTCATTATTTTATCTTGTCGCCTTCAACAATGAAATTCTCAAATATACATTGCTCCATTGTTTTACAAGGCTGCATACGGTGGTAATATAAAACTAAAGTTAAAATGTTCGTACCAATTTATGGTACCCAATTTTTATTTCAATTTTTCTTTCATGTGAAGTATTAGAAATAATGATAATTTAATACAAATCCACCCAATTCAATTACTTCAATTCCCCACCCAACTACTACGTTAACTCGTAAAAACTATTGGAAATTCAGAAAACGAGGTAATTATAAACGAAATAATTTCTTGGATCTGGAGATAGCGTTCATAACATTCTTTGAATCCAAAGAAATAAATACTCTCAAAAATTTAAGCCATACACAACATAACAGATATTACTTGCTTCAATTGTATCGTAATTTTTATATGCATCATTGTCTCGGAATATTATGTTCTGACTTCGGAAAACTCCAACTTTGAAGTGTAGTGCATGGATGCCATATTGGATGGAATTCCGCCAATTGGGCGGAAAAAGGGCGTTGTCAGAAACTAGTCAACTATAGGTTTTTAAATAGAGTTAAGATGTTTTATTTTCTGCGCGTGAAACAAAATTAATTAATATAAATACATATAATCCCAATTGGTCTCATTTCAATTAACGTTTGCGAATTTGTTGAAAGAAAATGCATCAATAAATTGTGAATACAAATTGCAGAATAGAGTAAAATTATTAATATTGGTATTTTTAATAGTAAAACGTAATTAAAATAACACTAATTGTTTTACGTATTCTTTTGATCCATTCCTCTCCTACGAAAATTTTTCTTGTCCACAGTTGGCGGGACGCCTAAATATGTTTCATTAAATTCAAAGTGAAATTACGCGAAAACTACTATTACAAAAAATGTCACATGTAATTTTTTAAAGAGCGGAATTTTAACAACAGACTTGGTCTGAGGCCAAAATGTCTATCTTCAATTTTGTAGTTTTTAATATTTTTTTTGCAATTTTTGAAAAAGGGAGCAATACCCGAAAATGGGACTAGCATTATATTTTTACGGTCTCTTATTACATATGTGAAGACATTTTTTAAAAAAATATTTCAAGCAGTTTTTGAGAAATTTTTAAATTGCCTCTATTTCGCACAAAATTACATGAAAATTTTTCATATTTTCGAAAAGTTGAACATTACTTTATTTCAAGATTTGTCTTTTGGAAACAGATTTTATTTAGGAAAAAATCTCTATCTTCAATATTATACTTGTACGAAGACACCGAAAAAAATTGAATTTTTGTAATTTTCGAAAAATGAGGGCTTTCAACCAAAATAAGACCTGCGTCATTCTCTTAAACGTATTCAACAACAAAATTTAATCAAAAAATTTGGAGCCATTTTTTAAAAATTTTGAAAATATCCAAGGGTCTTCATGTAAAGTTCCCCAAAAATTAAAATATAGGTTTCAAATTCCAGGAGCCACGACATTAGCCACTCGGGAATATCAATTTTGCAGAAAATCGACTGAACGGTTTGTGCGCTACCGTTTTTCATAGACGGACAGACGGACGGACGGACAGACAGACAGACCTTTTGCCGTCAATCGATGTTTCGGTATTAAGAACGCAGAAAACATGGGTTCTGGCTATACCACGTGTTAGAGTATTTTTTTCTATATTTAGCAACGGGATTTATCCACTTTTTCGTTACCAGAGCTTTTGTGTCGACAATTTGCCGTTTTCCGGCGCACGATTACAATACTTTATCTTCTTACGTTAGTAAGGACGAGAAAGTAATAAAAATAAAGTACTATTACGTTTCTTCAATAGGAAGTCAATGCTTATTTTCATAACAAATCTCCTGGGGGTAATACCAATTTATTTTTAAAAGAATTACGTTGAATCGTGACAAATGTTTAAATGATGTGAGGTTTAAAGACACTTTTTCCGGTCTAACAAGGGCCGAGACAATGGAAATGACTGCGAAAACGAGAACAAGAACGGAGACCAGGTAATTGTTGAGAAGTTGATGCGGACACAGCTGAGGACGGATTCTTTCCCGTTTAGTGAGTCACAACGGTTAAAATCGAATACAGAAGAAGAAAACTAGTCACATCTTGTACATCACAAGCCCTGCTGTACAAGTAAACAACGAGAATAGCGTGAAAGTGCAGTCTAGGTTTTGACAAGGCGGGAGTCAGGGTTGGAAATAAAAGATTAAACAAAGGCAGAAGATGTAGCAATGTATGAATATGCAACGGAAGCGCGGAGGTGGAGAAATATTTGTTCAATTGGAGCCTAAGTCAGAGATTTAAGAAAGAAAAATATATTTGAATATGACCTTCAGAGTAATTCACTAGAGCAACTTGCAGTGGAAATTGTAACGGCAGTGAAAGCAAACGCACCTACAAAAGCCTACGTTCAGCCACTCCAGATGTTTCCTTTCACTCAAGTGTGTGAGAATCTACATAGGAAACACGGCGCATGAAAAAGTGAAAAAAGTGCAGAAGGCTGGTAATTCCATTCAGCTGCGTATAATGACGGCTTCGCCTCTCATTTATGGCCATCCTATGCAGAATTAAGAGTATGTTGTTAGGTTCAGGAAAATTCGAGTGCTGAAGAGATGAATGAAAAAATTCGCAGGTGAATCGTGAAAATGCGTGTCTCCTTGTAAGGAAAGTTTTACTATGATCCAAAACTAACAAAAAATTAAATATTGATGTTTGAATTTATTTCGCTCGGTCTCTATACCACCTTTTTTATATCAACATATTTCGACTGCACTTTCACAAGATATATTTAAGCTGAAATTCTTGTAAGTACACGCCTACACGAGGCTGAAAATGATGAAATTATAATTGACATTCTCAATAAATCTGGAAATATGGTGTGATAAAAGCCTGAAGCTCGTTCAGTCGATACAAATTATCCTGTGAATTGAAGAACATTTCAAATGGTCAAAGTAAAAATGAAATAAATAGGTTAAAAAAAATTCGTAAATCTCTGTTTCATCATTCAACAAGAAAAGTGAAAGGCATGCCTATCGATTTGCTGAATTCTGGAATATCAAACTATAAGTCATAAGTATCTGTATTATGATTTTGTAGAAGTAATTTTTTTTTCTCCAAAAAACACACAGTATAAAAGAATTTTATCATTTGTCCTAAAAAATAGAATCTTACAATCAAACACTATTGATAAATTATGTCATTAAGGTACATGTGACATAGCGTCTTGCGACTACTATGAAATGTAAAATCGTAACTCACTTAGTTTACGCGAGTTCAGCCGGAGTTGTTCCGCTCGGTTACACTTCAGTTACAATTTTCATGTAAATCGATATGTGTACACCTTTATCGATGTATGTAGACATTTATCGTTTTTTAATTTTTTTTTTAATTTAACACATTTATTCATTTTGGAGGATTTACATCGTTCAGTACAATTACTTTACAGATGTATTTTTTCAGACTTATTCTAGTTAAAATATCTAAACTAACTTAATATATACATTGGAGAGGATACTCTCAGGGAGAACCTCAGTGTTAAGAATCGTGGTTGGCTAAAATTTTGAGGAATGCTTCAAAAGGGAATCTATTTTTTATTCGTGTGTGGGTTGGATTTTTCGGAAGTTTGTAATGGGATGCTGCTGGTATGTCTGTTAGGTTTTGGTAGAAGTTGTGTGATATTTGTGCTATTTGGTTTATTATGGTATTGATGTTTAATTCTGAATGAGGTTGTTTATTACTTATGAACCAGGGGGCATTTGTGATAAATCTTAAAAATTTATTTTGCATAACTTGAATTTTATTGACATTTGTGGGGGCTGCGTTTGTCCATACGGGGCATGCATAAAGCAGTAGTGGTCTGATTATTGTTTTGTATAGTGTTGTACTGTTTGTGTATGATAGAGATTTATGTTTGTTGATTACATTTATCGGTGTGTGTACACCTTTAATGATTCCTATCCAGAATTTATCAAAACCAGTAGACGATACCGGTGTCTCGTCCACAAACCCGTTAAATAGAGGGACCAGGGATTTCGGTTTGAAAGCACGCGGTTATTCGTCGCGTAACACGCATCAAAGATTGCCCCCATCTGTAAGCACCTGCGCGCAAACCACTCGGCCACATCTCGACTGTCGCTGTGTCATCCGCGCCCGCGCCTGTCACCGCGGCGTCGCCTGCCACGCCGAGCGGAAAATTTGTCCCTGTTTGGCGCCCCGCGAGACGCTCCGCGCAAAAAGGAATCGAAATTAAAGAGCCTAAATACGAACAAACAACGCATTCCTCGGCCGCAAAAAAATACGCCTATGACTTGCGGATACGTGCAATTTACAAGAATGAAGCGCCTCGGAAATAAAACGAGCGCGCGGAGAAATTGCTGATGTCATTTCACATGCGGCGGACGCGGAGCGGTGGCGGCGGCAGGTGAGGGGTAAGCGTGCCCTCACAGCACGTGCACACGTGCAGCGACAAGACCGAGAAGGGGCCCGGCACGTGCAGTATACACAACGTGCCGGACGATGTATAGGCCACTCTGGAAATTAATTTAAGAGCAAAAGATCGTGTGCCGCCGACTGCGGCCTCTGTGATGAAGGAAATATTTTAGTTTAATACTACGTAACTTGGGCAAGGGAAAGGAAACAAGCTCGGCTGGTGGCGAGGGGTGGGATGGGGGTGGAAAGAGAGAAGCAACCAACTCGAGAATTCTCTTCAAATTTTTTTTTCTCCGAGTATAAAAAGGAAGACAAAATGGGGGAAGGGAGGTAAGAAATGGCAGAAAAGTATATAAAAAGGAGGAAAGAAATTGCCTTCTATTCGTGTGCCTTTCGTCGGCGGCCCGCGGCTCTCCCCGCGGTGTTTCCTCATTCCGCCGCCAGGGGAAATCATTCTGCTCAGGGCTAATGGAAACAGAGCCGGCCCCCGCCCCCGCCTCCGCCTCCACCCCCGCCTTGGCCCCCCGCCCCCCGCCCCGCGGTCGGTCGATAGCGGCGCCGCCCCCGCAGGTGGCGTCTGCGTCCGGGCGCCGCGACGCCCCCCCCCCCGCACCGGCGCGGCGGCGCCCTGGCTCCAGCCCCGCCGCACTCTCATTTCGCAAGTTCGCCCCGGAGCAATTTCTGGCCGCCTCTGTTCGTGCATCAAGTCCCTTTCCCGATACCACTGCATCGAAGAAAAATACTAATAAACTAACGGCGGTGTTCTGTCGGTAATAAAAAATTAAAACACAACTAAGGAGGAACCTCGTATTTTTGCCCTTAATTTTGCACCAATGTTTTGTTTTTTCTTGTGTATGATGGTATAGTAATGGCTAGGGAAATTAGTAATATCTTAGCCTTCCGAGTTAAATCAAATATTTGAAACTAAAAGTAATTCTTTAGTTTTTTACTGCCCCAAAAATAATTTTGTTCGAGAATGCTTTGTGAATCGAATTTTGCTTCCTTCTCACTCAACTCAGAGAAATGTATGCTATTATATCGGTTAATGTAGATCAAGTCCCTTTCCCGATACCATTGCATCGAAGAAAAATTCTAATAAACTAACGGCGGCGTTCTGTCGGTAATAAAAAATTAAAACACAACTAAGGAGGAACCTCGAATTTTTGCCCTTAAGTTTGCACTAATGTTTTGTTTTTTCTTGTGTATGATGGTATAGTAATGGCTAAGGAAATTAGCCATTACCTTAGCCTTCCGAGTTAAATCAAATATTTGAAACTAAAAGTAATTCTTTAGTTTTTTACTGCCCCAAAAATAATTTTGTACTAGAATGCTTTGTGAATCAAATTTTGCTTGCTTCTCACTCAACTCAGAGAATTGTAGGTTATTATATCGGTTAATGTAGATCGATGACCTGAGGAGACTAGAAGCAGTTGTGCTTCAAGGAAGTGCATTGTCTGGGGCTATTTCGAGAGGTAAAACCTTTAAATGTACCTGGCAAGCCTGGCGACTTGGTACTGGTCCCATCACATCACAAACCTCGCCTCAAACTTTTATACGAACCTCATGCGAATACCATCTCTATCCGAATTCATGCTGTGCAGAAAGCCAACCCATAATACAAGAATCAAAAACAAGTATTCATTCCATGTTTTTTTAAAATTGTTCTCCGAAATGGAATAAACAGAGGTGCCTTAATAGGTTTCCTCAGTCAATATATTAGATGTAAGAAATTAGTTATAAGTTAGTTTTTAAGCCACTAATACATATGACAAAGTTGTTGTTATAACTGAACCATGTAAACCTCTTAAATAAAAAAAACTCCGTACTGGTACCACACGATTAAAATTTGAACCTGATCATATCTTTCAAACTTCTACAGACAAATTTTACGATTATTGTATGGAATTACACAGGAACGTTCGATAGTGTTCTCATTTTTAAGTTCATTCCAAATGATTATTTGGCTTTCCCTCCGACAGGCATAATGAAATTTATTTAACATTCCTTCAAGGATCATTTAAGATCTTCCGATATCTAGAGATCGCACTCCCACTCACGAAGTCTTTAAGGCTCCATTGTCGACCAAACAGTGAACGGTCTGAAGCGGAAACGGAACGTTAAACGGGTAAATATTTCACTGCGTTGATAAGATGTTTCACGGTTTGAAACCTTTCTTCCGCGCTCGCCGAGCCTCACCTCCTCGGCCGCAAAAACACAGCTAATGACCGCTGTCCTCCGCCGGACAGCGATTCCGGGACGGCGGCGGAGGCGGGGCCGGTCTCACTCGGATTAATGATGCATAAAACGAGCGGCGGGCGGCTGGCGGGCCGCTTTGTGGGGCCAACGCGTCGACGGAGCCGCTGTGCTCCAGCGAGGGCCGACACCGACGCAGGCGGGCTCGCGGGCCGCGATGGCGGAGGTGGAAGCGGGCAGACGGACGAGGTGGGAGGTTAAAAAGGAGTGAAGGCGGAGACAGAGATGAATAAGATGATGAAGGTGGAGTTAACGTAAGAAGGATGTTGATGGTGAAGACGATGGTGGACTGTCTCGATGGCGTGGATGGCGGGCGGAAGGTTGGACGCCGAGCCGGGTAGGTCGGAGGTCGGATAAAAGTGGAGCCTGCAGTGGCGACCGCGGAAGCAGGTATTGTTGAAGAGAAGTAGGAGGAGAAATAGAAGTAAGAGATAGATGACGAGGAGGAAGACGAAGAGGAGGATGAGGACGAGGAAGATGACGAGAGGACGAGAAGGACGAAGAGGAAGACGAGGAGAAAGACGAGGACGAGGAGAAAGACGAGGAGGAAGACGAGGAGGACGAGGAGGAGGTCGAGGAGGAGGACGAGGAGGACGAGAAGGAGGACGAGATGGCAGACGAGGATGAAGACGAGGACAAGGACGAGGAGGACGATGAGAAGGAAGACGACGACGAGGAGAAATATGAGGACGACGAGGAAGACGAGGACAAGGAGGAAGGTGAGGAGCAAGATAAGGAAGACGAGGAAAACGAGGAGGACTGGGCGGCACCGACGAGGAGCAAGAGGAGAGGAGGGTGACGAGGACGAAGACGAGGAGGAGGAAGACGAGAAGGAATACGAGGAGGAAGGCAAGGGGGAATGCGAAGAGAAGGAGGAAGACGAGGAGGAAGTCGAGGAGGAAAATAAGGTGAAAGACGGGGAAGAATAGGACGAGGAGGAGTGGGCGGCGACGTCGACGAGGAGAAGGAGGAAGATCAGGGAAATAATTAGGAGAGCGGTGAGGAGAAGGAGACGTTGGGGGAGGAGCCGGAGAAGGCGGAGGAGGAGGGCGGCGAAGGAGGAGAAGTAGGAGGAGAGGCGTGGCAGAGTGGTGCCCCTTCGCCGGGCGGAGGCGGAGCGACGTGAGGGGACGTGGCTGCTCTTTCGGGCGAGGCGAGTGACGAATGCCAGCGCTTCGTCTGCTCCACATGCTTTCCTCCGCAGAGGGCGCCAGCGCAGCAAAATCGTTTCCGTCCGATGCGTCGCACCTTTGCTCTCTGAGACAAAGGCTATTTGAACGAAGATTTAATGTTGATTCAGAGTTTTCACGATGTCTTCGCGTGGAATGACATGTTGTGTTTGTATGTTCGGGTGGAGTGATCCTAGTAACTGCACAGATTCCTACACATTTTGACGAAGAAATTACATACACAATTGTTTGATTTCATGCTCTTTCTTTCAGTTCCATTTCATTTAAGGATCTGAGTCAATTGTGTTAGTGTTTGTTGGAATGAATGCTTCCCAAATGTAGAATGACGGAAGATATTAATTGGAAATATTTTCAAAATAAAATAGAGAGTATCCATGAAACAATATTATTATTATTATTATTATTATTATTATTATTATTATTATTATTATTATTATTATTATATATTTCATTTGAAATTGAAGATATAAATATCATGTTTAGGGAACAGAATTTATTGTAGTAAAAAATGCAAAATATGTACATACATATGTTCTTATTTTTTCCAAAACTTATAAGAAAAAATAGAAAATATGTAAAATTCGTTGTGTTTAAAATTGTTCTCTTCAAGCATTTTCCGAACATAGAACGTTGCCAATCTGTTCGTAACAAGCATTCGGAATGGCTGAAAGTAGGTATTACCTCTACTGACGTAATTCTACACTACATTTTACCATACATAAGAATTTTATTCTAAATACAAAATACGTTCATAGTATATATTACAATGTTTACGAGAAGCCAGTGTTCATATGAATAGTAGTACCGTGTAGCCAGTGTTGGATCGTGGGGGAGAGGGTAAAAAGGAATATCCCCCCTCCCCGACAATCGAACAACGCATATGAAAATTTTCTGCAAAAAATATTTGTTAGTTTTCGATCGAGTGACAAATGTGCTGTTTGAAACCTGAGAAAAATCGTAATTGAAATCACTTTTGTTCACAGAAATCCGCTCATTCTTGACTCGGAGTACGCAGTAAGCATGAGGAGGAGGGTTGAAAATTATGGCGAAGAATACGAATATTTTTTTATCAGGATCGCCTTATCTCTTTTGTTTCACAAATTGTTCTTGATCAACGTTTCTTAATTATATGCGGTTCGTTGCTCTACATTGCAGATTTAATTCAACTGATTGAATGTGATTACTGTGAAAATATGCCACCGTTGACTAAAAGGTCCTCGAGTTCTAACCAGGACGGTCGTGGATTAGCGACCCGGAAGGTGGCGGATTATCGACTCTTCAGACAGAGTCTAGAGAAGAATTAAAGTGACCAGCCGAGTTGATCGATAATTTACGGTGTTCTCTCCGATTAATACCAGGCGAAAACCCGAGCAATACCCTAACAAACGGACAACGAACCGCACACGATTTTCCATCTTATTCTTATCCACCCTTTCCCCCTACACAGGCACACTTACAAGCACTAATCTACCACACAAGTCAGGGGACTTAAGGGAAAGAAAGTCCTGGAGAAATAAACTCCGCAAGGTGGCGGTGAAGGTCTGTGCCGGATCTAAAAACGCACAGGATGCGATGCGATGCGACGCGATGCTATGCGATGCGAAGCGATGCGATTCGACGCGAAGCGATGCGACGCGATGCGACGCGATGCGATGCGATGCGATGCGAAGCGAAGCGATGCGATTCGACGCGAAGCGATGCGACGCGATGCGACGCGATGCGATGCGATGCGATGCGAAGCGAAGCGATGCGATTCGACGCGAAGCGATGCGACGCGATGCGACGCGATGCGATGCGATGCGATGCGAAGCGAAGCGATGCGATTCGACGCGAAGCGATGCGACGCGATGCGACGCGATGCGATGCGATGCGATGCGAAGCGAAGCGATGCGATTCGACGCGAAGCGATGCGACGCGATGCGACGCGATGCGATGCGATGCGATGCGAAGCGAAGCGATGCGATTCGACGCGAAGCGATGCGACGCGATGCGACGCGATGCGATGCGATGCGATGCGAAGCGAAGCGATGCGATTCGACGCGAAGCGATGCGACGCGATGCGATGCGATGCGATGCGAAGCGAAGCGATGCGA
>BLKR01008225.1:0-23570 GCA_011170035.1 Teleogryllus occipitalis
GGCGGGCAGTATGGTGGGTAGGGTGGCGGCGAGTGGGGCGGGGCGAGGGGCGGCGCAGGCGGCGCCGCGACCCGTGAAGAGAGCACTTTATCGCGAGGGGGCGCGACCGCGACGTGTGTCTCTGAGGTTTAGCACCTCGCTCTCGCCGCTGCCGGCGCCAGCCCCGCCCAGGCCCCGGCCCCGACCTCGGCCTCCTACCCCATTCCCGCACCCGGCCCGCCTCGGCGGTTCGCTCTCCCACCCCACCCCCAACCCCGTTCCCCTGGTCCAGGTTCAGGCCTCGCGCAAGGGTATAAAGCTGCGCACTCTGCTCAGGGTGTAAAGTCACACACTCTGCGGCGCACGATTGAAGATTTGATGGCGCGCGTTATTAAATCCAGTGAAATCACAACGTAAAAGTTTCACATTACGGTGCCCTAAAATCATTAAAATGTATAAAATAATAACTCGGATTTTTCTCGCTCTGTAATTTATTTCACGTGTAACACCATGGAAAACTTCAAAGAATGACTAAATTAGAGACAACAAATTATCAGAATGATTACAGTTATTTTCAAAACACATGTCGTAAGACACATTACTAGTCTGAAATAGGTTGGAAAACAATTATCAAAATTAGCCATTAGACCTGATAAATGAGTATTGAAATAAGATGTCCTACATTCTTTCATTTACCTTATAAAACCTCCAACATACTTTTCCTTAAAAATCTATTTGACTATTTTCCCTGTAAAACGTGGCCAAGTGATGTTGAAAGTAGAAGGGTACTTATTTTAGTACAATTAGCATGTTCTAATAATTACATATTACAAACCATCTCTCCACAACGTGGTTTGGATTAATACTGTTACTAGGAATACCAATGTACACGATGCTCTTGCAGTTATAAATTGTATATAAACTATAACTGTAAAGTAAGAACAAATATATACAAATAAATGATTCAATCCAATTGTATCAATGCCTGACCAGCACGGAATACGTTACTTCAAAACTAGAGTAGAAAAACTAAAAATTAACATTTTCAAAGTTAATTAAAGTTTTTTACGTATTCCCTGTGCACAAATTTATAAAAAAAAATTAAAGATAGCCCTTTTTCGGATTTCGTGAATGAATCTCAAATGATTGGTATTTTACTCTTCTCTTAACTGTAAGGTTTACAATCTTCTTATCAATAGCGTTTAACACTAGCATAATCATTAAAATTTAAGAAATTAATTTTATGCATCTTATTTCTGATGTAGGATCCTTCTAAACATGAATCTTTCAAACTAAAATGGAATTACGAATATGTATGTTTATTTTATTCGCTTATAACTTCGCAAGTGAACTATCGTACGTTTATAAAGAATAATATTTGATTCTTGACAAGAAAGTCCATACTCGTAATATACAATTTCCTGTCACTTCTTGCACTATTTTCAGAGTATACACAAATTAAAAACTCTCTGAAAATATTCCGTCGCAGACTTCTAGTCTGTGGGGAACTGCTCAGCTCTGGAGCTTCCTGAATGGCCACTGAGAATTGCGTGCGGTCCCAAAAGAATGCAAAGATAACATAAAAAAGGCTACTGCACACAAAGGGCAAACACAACTTCGCGAAAACAAGGTAAAACTGGCGTCGACAGTGATGCGTGCTGTCTATTTTTCGTGTGCTCTGCGTGGTGTTTCAACGAGTTTCGCCCGGAATAATTTTAACTAGACTGTGACGAGCGTTGTAAAGTAGCCACCGAAATATTTTTCAGCCGGCGAAAAAGAATCAGTGGAATTTTAAAATAAACAAAGATACAGGATATATTCATGACCACATAGAAGCGAGCCATAACTAGAAGGGGTATTTGATATTTTAATGTATACTTTGTGTACGCATGACGGAAGCATTCAGAACTCCAGACAGCATACAAAACATACTAAACTAACACTGCAGCTTTTTGGACTAATACCATAACGAAATTTTGAACAACTCGAGAGAAGCATCCTTATGGAATGCATCCCCATGAATCGATAATTCAGGGCGTCATGCGTGTTTTGTTGTACGTTTTGCACAGCTTTTTCATGACACAGTATATTAAAGCTAAACATTACAGGGTTTTGTTAAATAATTTTACAAAATGCACATTATAATGATCTCTCACACCGCAAGAATAAACTACGCATTTAACAGCTATATTGATGATTTTAATCAATATTATATAAGCACAAAAATATAGTGTATTTGAGAATTAATCCAATTCGTTTCTTTCTAAGCCACTCGACAGGCACTAACACACATTGTTTTGGAGAATGGATAGAAAATTAAAAATAGAGATTTCGAAACACAAATGATTAGAATAGCAATACCAAAACCCAATTGAAGAATGTCATAAAGTGCTGATATTCGGGGAGGGGGAATCTACACTACTAATTTTCCTTTACACAGAGCTTCTTGTCTCCATGGGTGGCAGCAATATATGGCTGCAACAATTGTTGCAGCAGATTTTTAAAGTTATTGTGTTTACAATTGATTACGATAAAAGTACATAAAAAGTGAGAGGTGTTCCTCGAAAAGAGTTGTTCCCAGAACTTGAGCAACGAATGAACAACATTTTAAATTTAGAACTGCACCTTCTTTCAAAACGAACGCAACCAAGACCAGAGGAACCAAGGTGAAAGAGACCAAGTATCGATCCCAGACGATCACATCACCAGCACTTCGCACACCTATCACGACCAACCGGCACAACAGTAAACGAGACACAATCCCCCTTTTCTCCAGGAGTGTTGAAGTTGGCGAGAGCCCATGGGGCATCGGTCCCTTTATTCGGAGCTTCTCGTCTTTGCGGGTGCCGCTCTCGTCCGTTTGGAAGACGTCCTTCGCTCTCCCGCGGCGCGCTCTCGCGGAATTCGAAATTCGGCGATGCGCAGCCACGTCTCTCCTTTTTGAAGGCACCCTCCATTATCGTCCGAGTGGAATTAAGGCTCGGAAGACGGCTCGCCTCCCTGTTGATCTATCTCTTGTCCCATCTACTCGACCTCCAAAGAAAGTACACATGCCTTCTCTGTCTTCACTGCGATCCTTTAAGGGAAGTAAAACATTCCGTCTCTTTTTTGGTTCTTTACGAAGTTCTGGAATAACATGGCACAAGAATTGAAGTTTATTAATGAAAATGAATGACCTGTTGTTTATTGGTTACCCGGCAGAGTATATGGCTTACATCGTCGTGGGTGATACTCGTATTTTTTATATCTTACCATGTTCATAATTATTTGTTCCCACATTTGGTGAACAAAATATCCTGTAAAACTAGATGACCATTAAACGGAAAATAAAAGTTATTTGATCCACTATGGCCCACGTATGAAGACTGCAAGACTATGTAATCTGTACCACATTACAATTCTGTGATTTTCTCATAGAAGATAGTCTATAATCAACTACTGATATATGATATTTTTATTCGTTTCAAGTCATTTAAAATTATATGAATAAAACGTGAACACATCCACTGCATCTATGCAATATCATCATCATCATGCACAGCATTATCATGCAATAGCTGAACCTAAAAGCCGGTGATCTTCATTTAAAATATTTTTTAATTATTTTTTTAAAAATCCTGTAACAAACAAAACAATCGTATGAAGCCACTTGGCTATTCAGTTTAAAATTGTTTTAAAAACCAAACTGACATTTTCTGCGTTATTGAAGATTTTTGTGGGGATCACAAAATAATTTACATTTATATTTACTTTGATTATGATTTAATGGAAATGTGCAAATATTTTATAGGGAAGGAGCGTGCTATTCACGAAGACAGGATTCAATGCGATAAATATTTCTTCCTATCGCTGAAATAATTTACAATTTAGAAAACAGTCTAAATCTCACTGACATTAAATATTGAAATATGAATATAAAAATTCAAGAGTAAAATAATTATTTCTATAAATACAAAGAAGTGAAATATAACCAAATTTATAGCTGTGCACATCACACTGTATTTTATTCAAAGATAGAATAACTTTCTTGTTACGTGAAGTCGTAGACTTCAGCGGCCACAGACATGTAAATGAACTTGGCTCTCCGGGCGTCGCGGCGTCGAAGGCTGTGTTGCCGACGTTTCGACCATCTTGTTGTGGTCTTCCTCAGAGCTGGACTGAAAGGAAGATCTGAAAGGAAGGTCTGAAGAAAGACCTCGAAAAAATGATCGAAACGTCAGCAACACAGCCTTCGACGCGGCGTCACCCGGACAGCCAAGTTCATTTACAACTTTCTTCTTACTTTAAATATAAAAAAATATATAGTAAATAGTACTGGGCCTCAAACCTCTTCTTCTCTTTGTGTTTTTTTAACTGTTCGATCAGAGGTGTACCTCTGTAAAGAGCAACTCCATTTAAACATTAACATTTTTAAGCTACAGAAATACTTGTGATTCGTTGGTAGTATTCTTATGAACAAAACATTGCTTTGTGAATAAATCAGGATAATATTGACGTGCTCTCTAACAACTTCTATGATTTTGAGTTACAAGACACGTGGGTGAGTTGCTGGAAGACGCTTCCATCTGTGCTCCTCTGCTGTGTGCGACGACGGGTGAGCGAAGCGGGATAACGAGGGGCGGAATCTGATTAATGGCGCCAGGCGGAAAGCCAAACGGCTTTCATCAGACGCCAACTCCCACTAAATACACACATTTAATTTCGCCATAGCGTAAATCAAAGAGCTTGCATTAGGTCTTAATCCCTCGCCCATTTCACAGCTCATAGTGTTAATATTTAAACCGGATAACCACGAAATGCTCCAGGATTTGCTTTCCGTGGGTTCACGCTTCCATTAATTGTAAACAATGTAAATGTGAATAAATATTTGCGAAAATGTAAACGGCTACACAGAGACAAATGTTATTAAAGCTATCAACAAAAATGCGCGGGGTATGTAAATAACTTTACAATATTCAAATTATGCAAATTTAAGCAACGTATTATTCTGCTATGGAAATTTACGAACATTTCATCTTTAAGAAAAGCCTTTAATTCAATACTTTTTTCTCATTGGCACATCTTAACACTATTTATGGTTGTTCATGTACATTTTTAAAGAAATATTTTACTGGTCGTGTGCTCCATTAATGAAAAAAACTGTATTTAATGTTGTATCGATGGACCACAATATGAGAACAATTGTACTTCAAGAATACACATGAGCAAACTATTTGCTATGAACACAATGTTTTAGTGATGTCTTATAAACAAAATCATTAAAATGTTCAATAAAATACATGACTTTTCATCGTTGGAAAAAATAAACGCATCGATTCATTATATATTATTCCATTTTGAATTCATTATTATTAAAATTGAAAACATAATAGCAATCATTGAGTATTTTCAAATGTGTGCTTAGGGTATCGGTTTAATAGATTTTTAATTCTAACAGTGATTTCGTGCAACAAAAAAGCAATTATTGTATCTTCCCAACAATTTTCAATTATTTCCAATGCTGAGAAAACCAACTGTAACACGACGTGTAAACTTATTTACGGTCACCGAAAGTCGGTCATGGACCTTTACATATTTATTCATGTATCCCTTGGCCTTGTGGTGCTTGTACGATAAATGCAGATGTAGAAATCTAGTTTCTAAACTGCAGACACGTCTAACATACACATCTGCGTTTGAGGCCAAGAGAGTATGAATGAATGAATGCCGTATTTTACGTGGCGAGACTCAGGCCATGAGGCCTGCTCTTCCGTCTGACCACGCAAATTTCGTTAAGCACCTACTAAGGGAGAACTGGGCTACGAAACAGGCAGTTTCAATTTAGCTCCGAGACTTCATTTAGGCTTGAGGATCTTTTACATGCAGTAAATCTTCTAACATGGGACAGCCGGCTTTACTTCCCCTCCGAAGGAAGGCGTACGAGGGATTTTTTCGCTCCTAAAAATCCACGGCTTCGATCGGGTTTGAACCCGCGAACTTGGGTATAAGGGCCCGATACGCTAACCGTTACACTATCGCCGCCGCCATCGCCAGGTATGGAAGAATGCGTGCAGAACACGAAGGACTCAGAAAACCCCACGCGCTACAGACACACACATTAAGCGCCTTCCGCGGGTTCTGAACCAATGACCTTACTGTCAACATACACGGAATCACCTACTCCATGCCTCTGTCACAAGAGTCCGAAATAGGTGACCGTACTATACGTAAACGAGTAACGTTTTGTAACAAAATAATTTGATATAGCTAATAACAACTAAAACTGAACACTTTACATAGTGACCTTTAATATGATTGCGGCATTGTATCTGTGCTTTTTAATTACATTAACACCAATCGTTTTCGTAGAAACAATACACATAAACTTTAGTTATCAAATTATATAGTTACTTTAGTAATCAAATATATCATCGCATTCAGTAATGTTCCATTTTTTCAAAATTAAATCCGTAAAGCTTTTTGTAGAACATAATATTTGTACTACGTTTCATTTAACTCAATGCGTGAATTTACATTCAAGTAATATTTACATTCAAGTAATATTTACATCGAGTAATTTATGTTTTAACGAAAATTGTACATTTTTTTCAATTTTTTAGTGCCCTAACAGTTGAAAATATTTTAAAGAAATATGATAGACGAGTGATATCTCGTTGTAGTATAAGCGTAATTTAATTGAAAATTAAATGAGTCTTTTTGAAAAACTGTATTTTGTGTTTCTCTGAATATGCGCTGTTTTGACTTCCTTTTCATAAAAAAGCTTTTGAGTTCTCGAGTAATTGCAACAAAAATCGTTTAAAGCACTTGATACATTAAATTATAAGAAATGATTTTAATGTAAATATTTATAACTTACATGTATTTGTAAGTCGGGTCCAAACAATGAAACTTTTCAGTTTTCGAAAATTCAGAATTTAGAGTGAAAGTCAAATATTCACCATCTTAAGTATATTTCACTCAATTCTTAAAAGAAATATAAAAACATTGGAGTCATTTTTAGAAAACTTTGAAAACCTTTCAGATGCAAAGTACTCCAAGAAATTGAAGGATTCGTTTCAATTCATAGGGCTATGAGCCAGGCGAGATCGAACGGGAAACATTCATTTTGAAAAAAAATCCTTTCAATGATTATTGCACTAGTGTTATTTACAGACGGTCGGCCGTAGTAATGGGTATACCGGCGGATGGACGTTTTGAAAACAAAGTTTTTCCGTATCAGGGGACCAAATGGTGTAATTCCCATGAAAGTCAAAATCGATTTCCCGCCGCATTACATAATTTTCTGTAAATTATGTAATGTATTTCTCCGTGTATACTTACGTAAATGGATTTGTGTATACTTTCATGAATAACACTATGACGTTAACTCGTATATTAGTAAAAGACATTTAGTGGCGAAAGACGTCGCCCTCTGCCACATCAAATCTCCGTGTGCGAATTTAACGATTTGTTCAGCGGAGCGGGAAGAAGAATCCGCTTGGTGCGCAGCGAGCGGGCGCTTGGGGAGCGGGAGCGGAGAGGGGCGTGGCGGCGGGGGGCGCATAAAGGGAACGAGAGAGAACGGCGTAGATGGAGACGGCGAGAGACGGCAGCAGCTTAGGTCTCTCTGTTGCTGCAGAAGGCTGCTGTGGCTTCGACGCGATGTGAGCGTTGAAAATACGGAGAAAAAGTCTGGCAAGAGTGGAAGTTACGAGGGAAATGACGATGGAGCGGATAGTAGTGGCAGTGGAATGAAGTCGTTAGTGGCGGTGATGAGCTTAATGGTGCTGTTGGTCTTGAAGATGTTAGTGTTGAATGTTGGTGATCGTGTCGATAGAGGTGATGGTGGCATTGATGTTGATGGTAATGGTGACGGTGATAGAAGTAGTCATAGAGGTGGTGATGGTGCTGCTGATCAGGGTGGTAATGATGAACACGAGAAAGGTGGAGGTGATTATGGTGACTAGTGGCTGCGATGCTGAAAGAACCACAGTGAAGATGGTAGACCCAAATGAGTTTGTTATTGCATAGGACGGGAGTTCAAAGGAACCGTGATGTTTAAAGACCGGAAAAATATGTAGTATGAAAGGACAAAGTATGTACATAAAAATATAATGAAAACAGTAAGAATATGTAATAAATATGCAAAATCAGTAAATCATGTAATATTGAAAGCACATTTAAAATGAACATTTACATAATACGAAATTATATTTATAACAGTATTCATAAACAAATTTTAAGAACAATATAAACGTTTTAAAAATTATTTGGAAATTAAGATTCACGAACCGCGGTGTCAGCGACAATATGTAAAAATATGTATCGAATAATTTTGATATTGTGTTAGAAAAGCGACGATTTGCCAATATTACAATTTTTAGAGCGGTAAGTAGAAAGACAACAAATAAGTAATTACATAAAATTCGATTTCTTGTGAAGTCAGCGTTCGGGTGCGTTGGTAGTGAAGTCGGCGTTAACGATGCATTGGCTGCGTTGGTTGTGAAGTCAGCGTTGACGATGCATTGGCTGCGTTGGTAGTGAAGTCGGCGTTGACGATGCATTGGCTGCGTTGGTAGTGAAGTCGGCGTTGACGATGCATTGGCTGCGTTGGTAGTGAAGTCAGCGTTAACGATGCATTGGCTGCGTTGGTTGTGAAGTCAGCGTTGACGATGCATTGGCTGCGTTGGTCGTGAAGTCAGCGTTGACGATGCATTGGCTGCGTTGGTAGTGAAGTCAGCGTTGACGATGCATTGGCTGCGTTGGTTGTGAAGTCAGCGTTGACGATGCATTGGCTGCGTTGGTAGTGAAGTCAGCGTTGACGATGCATTGGCTGCGTTGGTAGTGAAGTCAGCGTTGACGATGCATTGGCTGCGTTGGTTGTGAAGTCAGCGTTGACGATGCATTGGCTGCGTTGGTCGTGAAGTCAGCGTTGACGATGCATTGGCTGCGTTGGTAGTGAAGTCAGCGTTGACGATGCATTGGCTGCGTTGGTTGTGAAGTCAGCGTTGACGATGCATTGGCTGCGTTGGTAGTGAAGTCAGCGTTGACGATGTATTGACTGCGTTGGTAGTGAAGTCAGCGTTGATGACGCATTGGCTGCGTTGGTAGTGAAGTCAGCGTTGACGATGCATTGGCTGCGTTGGTAGTGAAGTCAGCGTTGACGATGCATTGACTGCATTGGGGCTTGGGGTGGCGCTCGGAGACCGCGCCGGCGTGTCTGCCGGGCGGGGGGCGGTGTGAAGAGGGGGGGGGTTGCTGGGCCCCAGGGAGCTGGAACTGGCGTCGCCGGGCGTCGCAAGTGAAAGGAGCTGCGGGGCCGATACCGCGATGCCATCAATTCTGCCCCACAATGCCAAGTTCTATTCTGCTGCAGCACGAAAATATACCATAATCTTCTCTGCTGCGGCAGCGCCGCTGAGCGAAACAGGCACCTCGGGAAAGGCAGTGAGTGGTGGCGGCGGCGGCGGCGGCGGCGGCGGCGTCAGTGGCGGCGGAGGCGGAGGCGGAGGCGGCGGCGGCGGTGGCGGCGGCGGCGGCGGCGGCGGCGGCGGCGGAAGGCGGAGGCGGCGGCGGCGGCGGCGGCGGCGGCGGCGGCGGCGGGCGGCGGCGGCGGCGGCGTCAGTGGCGGCGGAGGCGGAGGCGGAGGCGGCGGCGGCGGTGGCGGCGGGCAAAAGGACGGACCGCCATCCGGTGGTGACAGATGGGTCTCGTGGCGGTTGTAACACTATGAGTGAGATTGGAATTGATGCCCGTTGTGCAATCTTCTTTCGAAAATTGATGGAGCTGTCATCAGGTCCCCTCTGTAATCTCCTTAACTGCAAATTCCTTCCAATTTACTTTTTCCTTCTTTGATCTCTTTGGCCTAGTTCGAGGTTGGAATAAAATCGGATCTAGTTTATATTGTAGGAAGAGTAGGAAAAGCATGAGTCCTAGTGTATCAGTTAAGATGACAAATAACGTGAACGTGGAGATCGAAGAATCTTAAATCTATTGCACAAATCTGTGTCATTGCTGATTAGAGGTTTGACAGGTTTGAAAAAAAAGTGTATCTTCACAGGCAGATGTATAACATTTTCAATAATTTCATTAACTAATATTGTTTTCGTGAGTTTCATTAAGAGATCGTTAAAACCTACGTAGAGGTTAACAATAGAGCGGTAGTACAATGAATGATGACAGAGGACGAGTAACTTAAAATACAAAAGCAATGGAATTGAATTCAGAGACCATAGGAGACACAAGATATAGAATGTGAGGAAGACATTTTGTTAAGCCTTGATGACATTTGCACAAAGTGAGACTGCAAACTTTTCTTACATCTCACGTATTCATTAAATAATCTGAATCGGAGATCTTAGCAAGGCAAGGTTCACAGTGATCCATCTCAGGCCAGCTCCACATCGTGTTCGCCACATCATGAGATTCACTGAGACCGTGCCGATACTAACGCTACTAGAAATAAAAGTCCAATCTCAGGACAAAACGTCACACACTGTAGGATACGTTCACTGCCAAGGTCACGATCAAACGTCCGACTTTCTAATTACTCTTTTCAACAGACCACACTGAATTAATGTGGAATTGACAAGACACAAAGAAGGGACTGAGATGGTCTGAGAAGGCGTATTGGCTGTAACGAATTAATGAAAAAATGAAGGCGAGGAAGGTGTAGTGAAATCAACGACCAAAGGGCTATAAAGCATTCAGAGGAGTAACCCCCACTTCTTGTAACCAGTAACAAGTTGTAAACGTTGATACAGACAAATCATAATTATGAGAAGGATTGGTGAAGGACGGAACCAGTCGGAATGGAAGGTATGGTGAGAGGTGGGGTGGCATGAGAGAAGCAGGCGGGGAGTGGAGTGATGAAACTGAGTGAGAGGCGGGCAGGGATAGGGAGAGTCGTGCAGATATGAAGAGGTAGAACGGGCGAGGACGCATGGGGATGGAAGAAACAAAGCAAGAGGAGATGGGACCAGAGGCAATACCGGGAGAGGTGGCTCAGGGCATCAACTGCTGTCACTGCAATGCCTCTGACTGGAGGGGGGAGTCCTAGGTTCGACTCCCGACGGTGGCAAGATTTTGGACACTAGCTAGATCGAATTCAGCCACTGTCTGGAAAAGAATTCTAGAGACATGCTGCACTGATTGGTAGTTTTCCGTGGTTTCTCTGATCAACACTAGGCGAATGCCGGAGGAGTACGTAACGAACGGGCCGTGGACAGCGCGCGATCTTTCCTTCCTCGTCCTATGCTCACCTCTTACACACACACTTACACTAACATTCACGACACTACCACAGATGCAGGGAGATCGGTCGGAGACTTAGACCTTGTCCCGGCTGGGGCGGCGCCCCGCTGGTGGGAGATACCTGGTTGGGTTTTGATTGATTGATTGATTTTTTCGTGTTTCCGGGCGCTTCAACTACTTTGGTCATTAGTCCCGTTAGTGTAGTGCATGTTTTTTCTCGGGAGATGGCGGTGTTCTTCCCCCGCTGGATGGCGAGATCCGGCGCCGACCTACCGTCGGCTAGTGGGGCTTCCCCCTAACCAGGTCTCTCCCACCAGCGGGGCACCGCCCCAGCCGGGACAAGCTCTAACTTCCCGACCGGTCACCCGGAATATGTGGTAGTGTAGTGCATGTTAGTGTAAGTGTGTGTGTAAGGGGAGAGGATAGGACAAGGAAGAGGAAGGACAGATCGTGCGCGGTCCGTGGCCTGTTTGGTAGGGTACTGCTCCGGCATTCGCCTGGTGTTGATCGGAGAAACCACGGAAAACTACCGATCAGAGCAGCCGGCCGCTAGAATTCTCCTCCAGACAGCAGCTGAATTCGACCTAGCTGAACAGCTAGTGTCGAAAATCCTGCCGCCGTCAGGACTCGAACCTAGGACCTCCCGGTTAGAGGCGCTGGAGAGGCCTGGTTGAGGAAAAGCCCGCTACCCGACGGTAGGTCGGCACTGGATCTCGTCATCCAGCGGGGGGGGGATATCACCGCCACCACGCGACGCAAAAGACATACACTACACTCACGGAGCCAATGACCTTCGTTATTGACGGGTGCGGAATCACTAACAACCAACCAACCGACGAATAGCTACAGGGAAGGACGGAATGGGAGGGGATATGAGAGGCAAGACAAGCGGGGATGGGAGGGGCGTGCCGGGTGAGGTCGGATGGGGATGGGTGATGCAGTGCGAGTGGGATCGAGAAGGGTGGAACGGGTGGGGACGGGGAGGAGAGGGCCAAGCGGTGGGCGCGGCGTGTGGCTGAGCTTACGTAAGGAGAGCGCGTGGCGTGCACGCAGTGGGGCCGCCTGCGCCGCGCCGCTCGTTCGGAAGCTCGAGAGCTCGGGTCGCTCACTGCCAGTGACGCACGCCGCCCCACCCCGCCCCCCACGCCCCACCCGCCACGCCCCTCTGGCCCCGCGCTGCGGACGACGGCAACCACACAACGCGGCCGATCGGTCGCCCTGCAGATACGCTGCAGCAGCCGCAAGCCGCTCACGTCAGGGGCGGTGGCTCAGTGCATCAACTGATGTTACTGCTGTCCGTTTGACTGGGAGATCCTAGGTTCGAGTCTCGACAGAGGCAAGATTTTCGACATTAGCTTCTGAGTTGGGTCGAATTCAGTCGCTGTGTGAAGGCGAATTCTAGCGGCCGGCTGCTCTGATCGGTAGTTTACCGTGTTTTTTCCGATCAACACCGGGCGAATGCCGGAGCAGTACCCTTACAAACGGGCCACGTACCGCGCGGGATCTTTCCTTCCTCTTCCTATCCTCACTCGTTACGCACACACACTAACATGCACCACGCTTGCTGGGAGACCAGTCGGGGACTTAGAACTTGTCCCGGCTAGGGTGGTGCACAGCTGGTAGGAGATACCTTGTTAGGGAAAACCCTCTAGCTGACGTTAGGTCAGCGCCGGATCTCATCAAACGCGGGAAGAGCACCGCCACCTCCCGATGAAAAACATGCACTACTCTTACGGGGCTAAAGACCTTAGTAGTTTTCGCGCCCGGAATCAATAATCAGTCAATCAATGGGCTCGCTCTTTGCCACTGATACGCGCCACCCCCCCCCCCCCCCCCCCCCCCCCCCCCCCCCCCCCCCCCCCCCCCCCCCCGCCCCGCATCTTCCTTCGGCCGCACTCGCTCGACGGCAACGCAACCGCCCAACGCGACCGATTGCTCACCCTGCGGCAGCGACCGGCAGCCGCTCACAACGAACCGGTTCAGGTTCATGAGTTAAGTTACTGGTTCTCTGTCTCTGTCTGTCTGTCAGCAACTCCACATGACAGCCGTTTATTCCAACATGAAGTGTACAGAATGATCTGGATACAGCTTACAACTAGTTTTGCACCCCACTCTCGTAGGCCGCTTAGATACTCGCTGCTTCGCGCCAGACAGTCGCCTGATGGAGGATCTGTACTTATGCGGTTGTTCTCACTTTTGAGAGAACTTCCTGTGTGACCACGTATACGTGTACACGTGCCCGAGTGTCTACGTGTTTGAGTGGATTGTCAAGACATCTTAGCCGCAATTTCCTGAGTGCTGTTTCTTAATATTTATTACAACTTTAGAATTTATAAGTGTTTACCGGCAGCTCAGGATGTGGTACTTCGGCTGATATGGTCACAGATATGTGAGGCTCAGCTGTGGAATAACTCGTGAAGCCAGCATGAGCCGTCAGCCCTATCTTCAATTGTTTTCTACCGGAGGATAAATCCCCGGAGTGGGCACCTAGGCTTTTCGCCTTTATTCTCACTCCCCGTGTTCCGACACGCGCGCGTTGGGCTAGTGGTATCCGGATCCAGCCATCCCTCCCGGAAACCTCCCCATTGAATGCCTGGTCGGGACCGCCCAGCCAGCTCATAGCTACTACCTTACCAGGTCAGATCCAGAGTCGAAACAAGGAGCCACTGCAAACAGACAAATGCGCCGGGACAAGTGCCTGTTTTTCGCCCAGAGTGTCTGGTCACTGCCATGAAGCCAAGTGCCCAACTATCGGCCACCCAAAATAAGGTCCCCCTTCCCGTCTCCTCACTGCCTCTACCTTGAAGCTATTGACATGTGTGACTCCGGAATCTGGGCAACCAGAAAGGGGGGGTCATTGTCTACGCCTGAACTTTTATATGTGGAATCCGGAGCATTCCGAAGTTCGTCGGTCGGCCAATCGCGCTCAAAGATCGACGAGCTTAGAGGCCTAACTAATGGGTCACAGGGCAAGCCTGGTAACACGGAGCTTAGCAACGCTTACTCATTGCCTCCACCTTGGAGCTAACGACGTGAGTTCCGCCTAGTAACTCCATTCCGAGTGGACGTTACCTCCTACACTAAGAGCCTCAGGCCTTGCCATAGTCTCCCCCCAACCCCCGCTCTACAGGAAAAGGTTCAGGTTCGCCGTCAAAGCGAAAATGCGGAACGACACAATTCCTTTGATCCACTCTTTGTTGGACTGTTGTGCACTTGAGAGTTCATTCATCCGAAGAGTTGGATTTGAGTTTTCCTGCGGAAACGAGATACTTCTGTGCGTGAGCTAATTTTGTTGGGAAGATTTTTCTCGATGTTAGCAATTGAAGTATTTCTATTGAGTCTCATCTTTTTAGCTAAACGCTATTTAATTCATTAAAAAAGCCAATCGTATTCTTGATTATTCAGTCACCATTATCATTAGATCTTCTTTATCAATGATTTACGATCCAGTATGTTCATATGTGGATTGTTCATCTTGGGCCCTATTTCATACGTCACTTCGCATTTCAATATTATCAACGTTGAGAACAGAACCGGAAATTTTGGCCGTAAGATTAAAAAAACTAATGAATGGATTCAAAAAAATCAGATATGCATTGAAATTTGCAAGTGCTAGCAGTGAGGTGGAACCTACTCGTAATAAAATCTTTTTGCATTAAACTTTTAATTCATGACATAAAAAGTAATACTTAAGAGTTTATGTAACACTGAAAAGCAACCACGTGCAAAACGTAACATTATTGGCTGATGAACGCGTGCTCAAATTGTTGAAAGTTTTGGAAACCGTCGCGCGAAATAAACCGGGCAAATAATATGAAGTTTAAAATTCCACTTTATGTATCAAATCGCAATGCCTTTATTTTTCTTTATGTAATAATATAGGATTCGAAGGAATATTGCGAATTTTCTGACAATATAATATAATCTTCGTTCGAGTCAATAACCATTGTATATATCCAATTCTCAATATACTAGGTGTTCAGTGAATGCTTATAAATATTATTTCTCTCGTAAGCATACGTTTTTGTAATCACCTTTAAAACATACAGTAAGATGAAAGATTGTTAAACATGGAACTGACATTATTTGCTCACACATCTTTTAAACACGTTGGTTCAGTTAAATTTTCCAATCAAAGGTCTCTCGCATGCTCGATCTCCCACGGTGAGTTCTAGGACTGGATGGTGCAAGTCTCAGGGGGAAAATAAATGTTAAGGACCAAGATCTTTTTACTGTAATTATACACACATTAACTCTGGTGGCTGTTATGAAATTAACAAGGGAAATTCACTCCCACGACGCAAGATTAGCTCAATTTAGCCGTAATGACACAGTTCAAAAGTGACTTGTAATTATTTAGCAATTTAATATAGGTATTGCATGAAAGCACTTGAATTGTAGGATGCTTCTTCCTCAAAGGACACCTGAAAAACACTTAACATATGAGTGGTTGTCATGACACATTAAAATAATAATAATAATAATAATAATAATAATAATAATAATAATAATTGTATAACACGTATTGAACGTGTTGTTGTTCATATAAACAGACACATAAACATTACAGACTACTAAATGCTAGAAATAATTATAAATTCGAATAGTCATGTAAAACATTTTGACTGATTGTGACATTTATCTTGGCAAGCTTTTTTAGCTGCATAATACGAACTAGAGTTACGCGTTATTTGACACTCAGCATTTGACTTGAGTATGTTAAAATGAGGGAACATACGCCATTATCTTAAAATGCAGTAACAGAGATCTCGATTATTAGGCAAAATACAAAATGATCAAGTTTGGTCTATCTACTACCGCGGTATTACCTATTATCCAAAAACTGTTAATGGGAAATGAGTAGACATTCTCTTTCACGTGTGCCATCAATGTAATGGACCATTATTTGTCAAATTTTCGTGGGTCGTATTTGTATTGCTGCTCGTAGTGGTACATTTCAAAAGTTCGCTAAATTCGTAATGGAGCCTAATTTAATCTCTCTCGGGTGGAACTCCCCTGTTTGTATAATTACATTACATTATTCATACCAGACCAAATAAATTGTGAGGTTTGTGCCAGGCACAGCGATTATTATATCCCCTCATTGTTTCTCACAGACAGCAATACTCAAATTTCATTACGTCATAAAACGGTTTGTTTTTACCCTCTTTCGCTTTGACTACGAAATAAAAAATGAATTTATTGTTTTGTTTTGTGAAATGTGTTAAGTTCAAATCTACAATTGATGCAATTGTATTATTTTACGAGTCAATTCAATAAATAACTGACATTTAAAATCAAAATTAAATCATTAAAAAAATGTTTGAAATGTAAATTTTAGCTAAAATGCACAAATTCGTGTATTTCAAAAATAAACCATTAGTTGTAGTTATGCTAAGAATGAATTGTAATTGTCAATAAAATTTTTGTTTTAAATGTTTTTTAATTAAATGGTTGCGAACGGGAGAGTGGGCGGGTGGGTGGGCGGGCGAACGAGTAGGATGGCGTCCGGGCGAGCGAATTTGGTGTGTGGGCGGGCGGGTGAATGGGTGGGTGTGTGGGCGGGCGGGTGGGCAGGCGAACGGGTGGACGGGTGGACGGGTGGGTGGGTGGGTGGGTGGGCAGGTGGGCAGGCGAACGGGTGGACAGGTGAATGGGTAGGTGTGTGGGCGGACGGGCGGGTGAGCAGGGGAACGGTTGGGTGGGTGGGCGGGCGGGCGGGTGAGCAGGCGGACGGGCGGGCGGCGAGTGGCGGGCGGCGGGCGGCGGGCCGCGGGCGGCGCCCACGTGGATGGGGCTTGGCACGCGGCCGTGCGAGAACCTTCGCTTGTTTACTAACGCAGCGGCGCGGCGACCCCGTATACTCATATGGCGTCGGGTACGGCGGAGAACAAATTTGCGCACTGCTCCTCACTGGAGCTCGATAAATGAACAAGGAAAACAAGAATAAGGAACAAAAATAAATAAACTACGGAGTCGGAAAATATGTTACTTGGAAATAGTAAGTATGGCAATGCAATGTAAATGTTGCGTGTGTTAAATATGTAATACTTGAATTATCTGACAAATATTTAATCTACCGTAAAAAAATCTATGGTAAGTAATATTCTAAGAAGTCAAACTAGTAGAGAAACTATTATTCGCGGACGATCTATTTCTCCTTGCGAACGGTATAGTAGATCTCCAAAACAAACTTGACACTCTTTCTTCGAATTGTCGTCACAAACTCTTAGTAATAGTAGAGGATGAAACTGAAATAATATAATTTAGGAAGTCAGGAAAACCCAAAAACTATAGAGCTAAAAAATACTCGTACGACAGAATCAACGTTGCTAGGTACGCTTACCTGTGTATTTTATTTTGAACCTCAGGATCTTTCAACTTATCTGCGAGAAAAACAATAACGAAGCTATAATGACAGGATATACAACAATTTGGGCTTCTAAAAAGAAGCTCTTCGACACCGCCTTAACGTCATCGGTTGCGTACAGAGAAGGAGTTTCGGGATTGAGATATGCAGACGTAATACGCAATGCAAACATTTTTCATTAAACGCATTCTACAACTTCCTGTGGACTTGAATCGCTATCCTAAAAATTATTTACAGTAAAGGAAATGGATGGGAATCAAAATCCATTAAATGACAAATACAAATGAGTGACCCGGCGGAAATCGGCATTGAATAAATGTGGCTTACACTACTCGTGAGAATCGCAAAACGCCGTCACGATACGACTGGCGATACCTGTAGGTGATGGAGCTACCAAGAGACAAAGCTTTCATGATATGAAAAGAGCTGTTTCTCAAGACATAATACACAAGTATAAGCACATGAAACATTTAGAAACGAGAGGGCAATCTGCCGCTTATCCTGCTACTTCCGTTTATTAAAATCATAGACTACATTACCGAATAAATCTTTTTTTTACTTTCAACAAACTAAATTATCACATTAATGGAACAGATATTTGTACACTTTGTAAACAACTCAAACTCGAAACACTAATTCACATTGTAACTGAGCGCCTTTTGTACAAAAATTTTGAAAATTAGGCGTTGTCAAACTCAGATCTTTTGTTTTCGGAGGCTAAATTCTAAACTTATTTTCACTCAAACTAGTATCATTTATGTAATATTTAAGTGGTTACTATCATTAGGTGTAAAAACAATACATATTTTTCAGTTGATTTCTGGTTAGAGGATAAATTACTGTAAACTATACTAGATTATTTTCAAAGTTGTTCAAATGTGTTTTCAAAGTTGTATAGTTCAATCTCTTTGTTTAAATGTTGTGATACATTTTGTATGTACTACGTAGTTATGTGAACATTATAATTATTAATGTAAGCCTTGCACTATTGTCAAAATGGAAGATATATAATACTAAAACTTCTTATAAAATCGAGTGACTTAAATAATTCACTATTGTACCAAACTCTTGTACTTGTTATAATAATAATAATAATAATAATAATAATAATAATAATAATAATAATAATAATAATAATAATAATAATCTAGGAAGACAGTCACTTAAACTGGCTATTCCACTCGTGAAATTAAAACCAATAGTGTTGAACTGTACATGGAAAATGCCCCAGTCAGGTCGGTGTGTATAAAAAATTTATTGCTTTTTCTGTCCCATTTTTCTTACCTCTCCTCCATAGAGGCCAATAAGTTGCGACTCATCTAACTGCGGAGACGGTATGTGTTTATTGCTGCATTGACGTACAATAAATGGCATGTGTACTATAATATAATCTCTTTTACTTTAGCATGCTTTCAGTTATTTTCAATATTTAGCACATTTTTTAACACTGTCGGATGTAATTTTATTCGTGGAATAATCCTATTCAATATCACTCGTACTTTGGGAAGTCTCAGATAAATCCCGATTTATGGACAATTTCCAAAGCACTCGTTTTTTTAAAAAAAGCAGTCTTCTGGTTCGACATTTCTGTCTCTCAAGGAGTTTGAAAATAGTACATTTTATGTTATAACAGTTCGGATATGGCCATCCATTGCAAGGAGTATTCATTCCTACATGTGAACATGGTCTAAGTTTCGAAGGTTTGTTTAGGCTTCAAAGTTTGGTCTGAGGTGTAACGTTGAAAGTTAAGGTAGCGCTAGGAAGGGTGTAAAAAGTTACGGTGGTCTGAGTCTATCATTAGGGAATCTTGATTTAATACGGGGCCATGATAAAGTGTAGTTGTGAAATATGGATTTGTTATCGTTTGAGGCAATACAATGATAATAAAATATCAATAAATGAGTAAAAAGTTGGTAAAATGAAGTCTGCACAAGATGGTACTGTAAGTTACGTAGTACTAGGAAATAATTTGCAAAATTGAACACAAAAAATAGTAATGATTAAATCAATTCTTTCCAGCTGATAACAAAATATAAATTCATTATGACATCTTTAATGTCCAATTTGTGTTTCTTCGCGAAGACTTATAAAAGGGGATATGGCTGAAAGGGTTAAAAACATAATTCTGTGCGCATGTAAAACAAGGAAAGCCGTACACTAGTAATTGTAGCAAACTAAGAAATATTCCTAAAAATATTCATAATATTATTTATATTCGTTAGGTATTATTGAATTGCTAAAAGGGTATTTCGTCCATTTATTTTAATATTTTAAATTAAATTATGTCTTGGAAATATAAAAGAAAATTTGACTTCAAATCGGCCCACTGTGCAGCTGCCGGCGGAAAGAGGCAGTCTGCACGAAGGCGGTCGCGGCAGCCGACAGACGCCAAATATTTCCCTTGGCCGTTTCATTGCTTCCAGCTGTGGCGACCAAAGAGTTCCAATGTCACGGTGATGCTATTTGTTGTTTTTTCGATTAAACTACGGGATTGATAGGACTTCTGCGCGAGTTTCAAAGTTTCCATAGTGCCTGTTGGCAGACGAACGTTTGTACATGAGCTTCTGGAACAAGCGAGTTTATTAATATATGCATAGATGAATTTCTAGATGATTGTTTATTTTTCGAAGTTGATTACCCGTCAACGGCTGATTTAGCTGCTGGCCACTGAGAGATGAAGCCTGGCTATAAAGCGAGGTAAGGGCATTCGAGTACGGCGAATGGAGGCGGTTGTTTTCAAATAATGGAACAATTGTACTTCAGTGTGCAAATTAAAGGATTTTTCATAATCAATATTTTCAGTCTGCGTTGCGAGGCGTCGGATATGTTTCAGTTTTATGCTGCAGCATCCATAATTCATCAAGGTATGCGATTACAATAAGCTTTTAATGTCGTGAGCATTCCAAGCCATTAGCATTTCTTTACAAGAGTTTTAAAATTTTACCATCTGCTCCCGCTTCTCACCACTACGAACTAGGTTAAATTATAATCATTTTCGCAGTAAATCACGTTTTTGAAAGATATTTTCCACCCCCCTTAAATTCAAATATTAAAACACACCTACACATACATGTATTCCAAATATTTTCAAATACATGTATCTTATTTTTCAACATATTATTTAATTTATATATTAAAAATCATAATTATTCAACTGAGGGTAAAAACGTCATACCTAGTATGTAAATCTATGACATTCGTATGCATTTCATTAAAACTTCGGGAATTTGAAAATGGTAAAGGTTTAGTTTTTCTCGAATCATCCAAACACCTTCCGTATTGAAGCTTTCTTAATGCAACCTCGGCGTTAGATCTTTTAACCTTTAAATTGGAATTATTTTCAAATATTGTAGTTTTAAAATAATTGGGAAATTGGGCAAACAATGTAGTATAAATATATTATTAGTATATTACGTTATATTAGCTTGAAGTAATGTAGAAATGACCCCTGTCATCAATACCTTTTCATTGAAATAATAGGTGGGTACCTTATTTCTTATAATGCGTACTTGCCCAATAACCTTTTTTGTTAATGTATGTTTCAATGAATAAAACCTTTCTAGATTGATTTCAATCCGATATCTCCTTTTCATATGACAATGATCTTTCATATGATTCAAGATATGTAATAATTGCGCTAGGTAAGCTTCAACCGTTTACACACATAATCAGTGTAACCTAAACACATAGTAAGTGTAACGTATTATGTTCCACTTATTCTGATAAATGTTTGTAAACAAAATTTTTGCAGTACTTGAAAAAAAAACGAAAAATATTGTCGAAAAGTTGTGCGTATTTGTTATGGTTTCTATATATCTATCATAAATATATACCCCCGCACCCCTTCTAAAATATTCCTTCCTGAAATTACACAAATAAATAAACCCGTATGTAATTATTTACCCATGGGTTGCGAAGCTCCATTCAAACAAATTTCTTTGAAGTCGTGGGTACGCGAATCGATCCTATTCAGGAAATAGAAAATAATACTATTACTGCTTTGGGAAGAGGTATGAATTCAAATTTATTCCGTGTTTTGCTGGGATAATATCGTCGGAAATAATAACTCATAAGTTTTCTAATTGAAACCAAATAACTTGATTCTGAATTTATTCCGTATTTTCTTCTTTTTTCTAAAATGTTGACGAGAATCTTCTCGCTACTTGTAACTCTTCAATTTAACAAATAAAAACTGTAATGATTTGCGATCATTCCGGTAATTTAGTGTTCCCGAAAATAAAGACTTCCCAATAAAATGTTAAAATTTATATTCAAAAAGACAGAAGACGGCAGCGCCGCGCGCAGACATTTTCCTAAATTAACCGAATGCGTGGAAAAAGGTAAATTACAACATAAACATTCGATAAAGCATAATTTTTAGAATCGTTAGAAAGGACAATCAGCAAAATCGGACCTGGGGTTCACTAGATTTCGAAATAATCGTAATCGTACATTTTACGTTCACAAGCATGGACATATGGAAGCCATTGTTGCTAGAAGAAAGCTGATGACGAATATGGTTTTTAATAAATATTACGAAAACGCATGAAAGGATCGGGCTGGAACTTTATGGAACAACGGGGCGAAATTTATGAACAATTTCAAGACTAATCACGATCTTGGGAAACATCTAGAAAGCTAATTAAAATTAAATGTAGAAACGTATAATTAAAATATTTATAAAACAAGAGATGCATCGTAGTGACGTCACGACTGACGTCACGACGAAATATCGAACTAAAAATGGTTATATTTAATGAAATAAGACAATGAAAGGAGAAATAGATAATGCAGTAATCAGAGAAATTATAGACAGTATTGAGAACCGGTGACAAGACGTAAGAACGTTTAAAACATTAAAATAAGAAATATTTTGTAATCTTGTTTGTGGCAACGGGCGAGCGATCGGCGTCTGTTCAATATAAATCTATTTAAGATATTGGACAACAATGCTAGAGAGAAAATGATGAGACGGTGTTGTGGGCTTGGCGAAGACGCTAGCTCCGCGTTACCGTAAATGTAAAAATTTAAAAATTATTGTTCGGAAGTGTAATTTGAAAACATTTTTAGATATTTTCATGCGGACAAAAAGATTGTAACAAACGGGTGAATGGATTAGTAAGTAATGGCGAATAATTTACAGGTAAAAGCGACGCGAACATTAATTTTACGCGGTTGCACTTTTAAACAATGGTCGCGGACATTTTGCGTTGCAGTGTTTACAACACGAAGTTTAGAGTGCTCCGGACAGTAAAAGGAAATACAAACAGAGTGTTTTCATTTTAGTTCGCGTAACGAAACAGTGTCCCTTCGCCGCGGGAACTTTAAATATTTTTATTTGCATTTGTGCAAAGAATAGTGTTTCTTCGCCGCGGGAATTTTAAATACTTTATTTTCATTCGTGAATGAACAGTGTTTCCTCGCCGCGGGAACTTTAAATGTTGTGAAAATTTTTCGTTTCATCGCAAAACGTTTCGTACTGGTTTTTTAACTATGTGAGTTCGTGGTACTATATATGGTCCTGGGAACTGGTGGAAGTTGAGACGGTACCATCGCCGTACACGGGGAGTGTACGAATCGGCGGACGGCGACGCGTGATATGCGCCGCATGTCGCAGTGTTCATCCGGTATCAGGGAAGCGATGCATGGACATTTTTTTTGTTTGGCAACTTCAAAGGCATCTGTCGAAGACCAAGTTCTGTTAATTCATTATAGAATAAGAGGGTCAACAATTTCAAACGACAGAATGCGCATTCGGTGTGGATGGAATCTATGTAATTTTCGGACGGTGTCTATGTAATTTTCAGTGTGAATGGTCATAATTTTTTTGTTGGTTTTTTGTGTTTTAATATTGTGTATTGTTTGTTTGCTATGTTTTGTTTTGTGTGCCATCAGAGGGCACTATCATTGTATATATTTGTCATTTTGAAATATCAGAGAAACAGTCAACAGAACTAAAATAAATTGAGATGAACACATTCGGGTTCAT
>BLKR01008226.1:0-23567 GCA_011170035.1 Teleogryllus occipitalis
GCTGTTCTTAAATGGAAAAGAAAACTATACACTTCAGTCTTCTGCATTTTCAAGTTTGAGGCAGCACTTGGCGCTATGAAATGAGAAACTCACTAATCAGAATGAACAGTAGCGAATGCAGATATGCATTTTTGTTAAAGTTTGGTAGTTACACTAATAGAACTGTCAAGAGTATTTAAAGTTTTTTATTACTTTGTTCTTCTGGTAGTACGTGTTTAAATAGGAAGTTAAGTTACTGTGAATAATAAGAGAAAATGTCTACCTATCTATTATTTGATGAATTAATCAAGATATTACAACGAAAATCTTTAAGAATTCATTCGCCTCCCATATATTAAAGTGATAGTTTGTTTTTGCACTGCGTTCGAGTTCGGTAAATTTAGAAATGACCTTTATAATTATTATTATTATTGTTATTATTATTATTATTATTATTATTATTATTTATTATTAATTTTATTATTATTATCGTTTTCGCTACAATATTTTTATTTCGTTTTTTTCGATTATCGTTGATTTGGAATTTCAGAAGAAGAAAAGTTCAACTCAGATGAACAACTGGGAAAAAATTCTCATTCAGATCGTTAAAATTGATGTTTGTTCATATGTTTTTCATGTCAAGATCATGAATTGCTGCAATTACACCTTCATCCTACACGGTCATCTCTCTTACACTCCTCTCTTCACAAAACAGTATCAACGTCGCGAAGGCCACCTTCCCAAAACGGCGACTGTTGCAAAGGCTACCCGTTTACTTGAAAATCTGATGCCAAAAAAATCTAATTTTATACTCAAATTACTCTTAAAATACTAACATATGATAAATCATTTTATTCCAATATTCATGATGATAACATTGCTGATGAAAAAATATATAGTTCAATTTAAAAAATCAAAGATGATTAAATTTCTCGAAAACTAAAACTATTATAGAGAATTCCTCTACCAGCCTGTTACCTGCCCCAAGATTTTGCATTGTTCAGCGAAAACTGCAACTCGATACCCTGAACCGTTTAGAAGTTATGGGGGTGGTCCATATTTGGTGGGACACCCGGTATCATATAAACATTAGAAACCCTATGTAACTGGATCGATGATAAATGAAAGCGATTGCTGTATACTAAGCGAATGAATAGGGATGACTAAATACGTCTCGTAGTGGAAACCTCGAAATGTTTACTTTTCATAGCGTCAACTTCGGGTAGCTATATTTTCTTAATTAAACCCCAAAATATCGAAGCAATTATTTCAAATTAAATAAAACTACAATTTTATTGACAATAATACTAACCTGATATGACTTTCTACAAACAATTATAAGGAGATGTGAACTTCTTCATCCTAAATCGTTACTTTTAATTTTAACGATTATGTTAATGTTTGCCACTCAGAGACACGGAGCATGCTCCAAAGAACACAATAAGTAAACGAAATTGAGGATATTATGATTATTATGTCGTAGTAGCTTCATTGTTGAAATGACGACTGATTCTTTCATATGAGACTTTCTGTGTTTCATGAAGATGACCTCGGCGTATACGTATTTCGAAGACGTGTAAACTTCCATGATTTTGACGCGATAAGCGATGACCTCAAACAATCCACTTCGATTCAGAGGGTAGTGTCAAAAATCATTGGCGTGTTAGTGTCGAATGGAAAAGAATGCGTCTAGGAATTGTTCTGAACTTCGAATAATTGAATTTTAAAACATGTTTATTTGCAAACTTTGCACCTTCATTGAAATTTACTTAACTGCATACGTAAGTTCACATTCCTTCAATTACACATGTCCATAAATAAACATATGTCATTACAATATTATAATAGTATTATTACTTTTTCGCATATTCCATACTGATGCGATATGCTTCGAAAGGCAGCAGACTTACTGGTTAGAATGAAATTTTGAATGTTATAACAATGTATTTCGTATTTGGAACGTGTGAATACTGAGGAGCTGGAAGCTTTAATGTCAATATTTATACGTCAAGACAATTAATGCAAAATTATTGTTTTCTTGTATATTTAATTTGAAAAATTTTCCACAATTTTATATGTAAAGAATTGGCTTCCTAAGAAGGTGGATAAAGGCTTTCTCGAGGGAAAGCGAGTGTTACGATTTATGCTTACAAACTCAGCCTACTTCGCCTTGAAGCGTGTGGAGGAAGGACGCAATTTTCACCGGGAGGTATTTCTGAAAGCCAATTGATGACTCTTTCTTGCTTCCAAGTTGAAGATTGTTCGATAGCCGACTCGAGTAGTATTTTAAAATTTATGCTGTAATTGTTAAACAAATGGAACTTAAAGTATTTAGAATAAAATGAAAAATTAAGGAGCTGAAAACCAGGAATATCTAACCAGCAACAATTTTCGTTCAATTTCGCAATTAATGCAAGCGTTGTGGACGCTTGTCCCCTCCACCCCGTTAGGAACTTCAAATGTATTTGCCGGAGAAACTAAGCAAGCCGTTGCAAAACGGCTTATAGAAAAGCTTAACGTGGGAACTGCCAAAAAATAGTTGCCATGACATGCTAATTTCTTATAAACACTTACGTATCTCGAAAACGAAAGGAAGCGCTAATCAGATTGCGGAATTTTACATCTCGTTTTAAGGCAATTTTAAAAAAGCAATACGTTTTTTTGTAAAATTTAAAAATTTATAAACAACTTCCAAATTTTGCAATTCTAAAGTGGGAAGGGTTTTCTGATGTCCCAGAACCAAAAACTGCGAATTAACAATTTTGCAACAATTAACAATTTTATAAACAATTCCGAAATGTGCGCTATTCCTGCCGGGGATTGTCCCCAAATTGTCCCTGATTTGATGATAGTAAAATAACAATTTTGACATGAGATGCAAATTAATTGCTTAATATCTAGTTTAATTGTTACTTTAATGATAAATATACAGCTGGTCGTTGAATTTTACTTTCCCTTATTGAAATGGTTCCCTAGAAGTCCTAACGATTCGAGAAAGACAGTATTTTGCATTTTTGCAAATGTAATATACATATGAACAATTGAAAATATGCAATTATAATCGTTTTTTTTATCGCAAAATTCTGTAGTAAACTGGTCATTTGATAAAGTTCATAAATTGCGTTTGGACAAGAATATTGGAATTTAAATATCTATAAGAACGTAATTGTTCTAAAATTAGTGTTATTTTATCTGACATCAATGCAATTTCTTAAAAAAGAATTGTGTTAACAGTGATTAAGTGCTATGAGTTCATATATATTTCAATGAATTTACTTTCATGTTCATTGAAGTGTTTCTTTCATGTATTTTTCATTTGAAAATACTTCCACATCTGAACTGGCGGCGCCCGCCATTTTGTACGACGTAATTTTGTTAGGGCACTCCCCCCTGCGTTGAGATTGGCTACGATGGTTTGTGAGGCTCCGCCTGCGACGTTTCGTCATGACAAGGGCTGTCCAAGCCGTGCAAAAGCTGAACTTAGCCGCAGACGGCCGCGATCAATTTATGTTTCCAGTACTGTACTATAAAACCATATACTGGCTATTCAGAACTACAAGACCTTGAAGTAAATGTATTAGAATATTTAATAAGTGAATGTTTTATTCATTTTTAAGATACAATTATCTGAACAAAACAAGGGAGAACAATTCTGCAATTTTATAGTTTGAGGAGGGAGGAACGATCAATGAAATAAAATCAGAAATAGTCTTCAGCGCGTTTTTTACTTGCTTCTTATTGAAGAAAATAGGCACAAAGTCAGCTTTTGAGTCACCTCGACTTTCAAATTATTTGCATATATGATTATCTTAAAATAACGAATTAAATGTAAGTAAATACAATATGAGGTAATTGTACAAGAAGATAACACAAATATCGTGCACTTCACTCTCCGTATGAATTATGTAACGTACTATGAAATAATTTGTCAGTCTTTCTCCATTTCAGATCCGAATGAAGTCAACATTACAGGTAATCACTTCAAATTAATGAACTAGTAAATTACAATTAAGATAAATTAAATCCGTAAAACCGAAATGTACTCCAAATGAAGATCGTTTCTCCGATAGGGAAAAGAAAACACCTGTTATTATCTCATTTAATGGTAATTGCCAAGTCGTTTTAGTTTCTAAATACCGTTTCTCACTTGGTCTTATAGCCCATTATACTCGTTTGCTTATCTGATTTAAGGAAATTTAATATTATCATTACGACGTAAGTACACAAATTATTTAATGCGAGATGCTATTACCCCAGCGCAAGAGCGATTCTCACAACCATCGCAGATTAGATCTCTAATTGCATTTTGCTTCTTTAGCCAATTTAATCTTTAATACCTCAGCTATAAGTTGAATCACCACCAGCATTGTCAAATGACCAATACCATTGTACCAACTGACACTTACACCGACATTACTGCGATTTCGCCAGCCTAATTTAAAAGAACTGTGCGCATTAGTTCTTTATATGTTCCTAATTAAATGGCCCTTGTACATAGGTTGAATCTATAATAACTTGTGAATAATAGAAATTTTGCTAACCCTGAAGTTTTCTTGCTGTACTTCTTTCACATAGTACGATGGTTGAGTACGTATGGTATCGTGTACAATAAATGTCAACAGTAAACAACCGATGTCTTCAATTATGTACGCATTGAGCATGACACGAATGTTAATATGTTTGACCCTGATGAATAAACTGATTAGTCAAATTTTCGCTGTAAATGAGGTAAATATGCAGTGGATTCCCAAAATCATTGTGTATATTTTTGTGTAATGAAGCAAGTTAAATTCCTTCATGTTGCTGAGTAATCGGTGCAAGTTCATTTACGAGTTGGAGATAATTGATTAATATAAAATGTGCTGAATTGTGTGTGTATTCACGCAACAAGATAAGTTAACATATTTAGGGATGATAAGATAAGTAGTCTTGAAATAAGTACTTTTTACGCGTTACCAGCTCATTCAGAGAAGTTTAAAATATGCAGATGATTCAGTTGGTATGGATGGTAAAAACATCAGCATGTTTCCAATTAATAATTCCATAAATAATACTTTTACCATTTTGGTCCGAAGAGCATAAATTCTCCTAGAAAATATTTATCGTAATTTTTCGATTTCGTTGCATCCTGTATATCAAAATTTTAAGCACTTTTCCAAGAGTCGAAGCGGTGTTGTAGACTAGGGAATTATGAACAGCAACTGCACTGGAATTCCAACGGCTTTGAAATTAACCTCGCTCGATACAGGCCGGCCGCTAATTGCATCCAAATTATGTGAATTCCCAAATCTGCTTTTTTCTTAGTTTGAATCAGAAAAAAGTATATTTTCTGTCACAATGCTCAGAACTATCCCGAGAGCTTCCATTCGCAATAATCACAATCTTTGGACGTTACAGAAGAGAAATTGGTCGAGAGTTATTTAACTTTCCATTCTAACATATGTATATAATATTATAATACTTAATATTACATTAGTACATTATGAAACAATGATGTAATGATGTGTAATATAATACACGATTGTGATATTGTGTGTGAAGTGTAAAGAATTATACGAGTGTAATATGACGAAACGAGCTCGTTTCTCGATCGTATCGTAAACTTCACACGAGTGTATTAATACCCATTACATCGAGTTTCATATGGTTCTTTATCTACGACTTATGGTAACTTTTGTAAGTTAAACTTTTACATTGAATCGTTTCGTGGCAGTTAACTTGCAGGGTTTAGCGAAGGCCACCTAGCACACAGCTCCTTACCCTGCCGGTGGGTTTGGCTTACTGCGCTAGTCAAATAGGAACAAAGTGAAATTACTTTCCAATTTATTTTAAATAATATTCAAGTAAAAAATGTTAATGATAAAAGAAATGAAACCTTACAATCCTAATATAATACTAAATACAATGTTAATGTACCTAGTTGACTGAAACATTTACTAAAATTCAATGATTAAGTGTCAATACTTGTTTCGTAATTGTGATTGGTCCAAAACATGTATCATAATGGAATCTGTATTATAATGAGTGTCATTATGCAACAGGTTGTAGCCATCAAATGACAGAATTATACAATGGGAGTTGAAAAAATATATTGTGACCTGTGTCCAGTCAAAGATATTTTATTTACCCTGAGAATACCCACCAGAGAACATAAAAGGGACCGCCCATAGATCTAAGAGTAAGAAATGTAGTGAAAGACTGTAGTTTGACTAAGGCAGAAGAACTTCCACCAATCAGACACGAAGGTGAAGCCCCAACTTCGTGATAACGGGAATGTGAAGACATTCGTCTGAGGTCCGCCATGACGGCAGGCGGGCAGTTCGTCGCCTTACAGAAATTTTATAATTATGTCAACGGAACTTTACCCGTTGAATCACATGCAACATGACATAAAACTGAAGAACAACAAGTAGTAGAAGGTAAATACTTTTTAAAATGTTAATTATTTAAATATGAGATTTTTTTAAATGACTAAGACATTCGGTGTGTAACATGTGCCCGAGAAACATACGCGCGTTACTAATTTGAGTGTATTTTCTATATTTTAGTTGTTTTGATTTTTATAATTCTTTAGTATTTTGTACAAGATTTTCTTTTACCAGAATATATTCTATATTCTTGATCTTAGACTTAAGTTGGAATATATGCATCAAACTCGCATAGTTGGTATTGCAACTAGGAGGTAAATTCGACCAAAGGATTTACATAATATTACCATATTCAGCCAAGGTCTTAAAATAGACATATCATTAACAACTGGAGTTCTAGGGGCGAGCAAGCTCAGGTAAATCAACAAGATTTGTGTGGCGTCTACATCGCGCGCGCTTCAAAGCTTGTCGTGGCGAAAAGCATTCACGAGAGGACATCGCCGTAGTGGACAAGAAAGTATACATGCACGCCGGGAAATCCTCCATTACGTTCCTGACAGCACAGGAGAAGTAACTGCACACCAGAGCTAAGAAATATTTGGCAAATAGGTGGTAATAAGTGTTCCCTCTTCTAGCGCATGTGGTTAATGTGGACTCCAAACGCTGTCAATTACTCGTAGATATATGTTTCGGTGGTGTTCACTGCGACGTGAAGTTTCCTTGGGGTCTCGCGAATTACGGCTAGTAAATTTCTCGAGAAACAATCGACTAGCATATAGTGAAGTTGTGTTTTGCACCCCGATGTCCATGGAAGTTATATTTGAGAAGGGGTGTTGCAGGGGAAGGAGTGAAGGTCAAAGGGCTGTTCGCCCCACGGCTACCGTTACACCGGAGTAGCGCAGTCCAAGGTGAAGTCAGGAAGGTCGTGTAAAAGGAGGACATTATGTTTCGTACTTGTTTTCGGAATATTTCGATCTAAAAGGCAAATAGTTTGTTAGAATTAAAAACTTATTTTAATCTCTCTCAATACTTTTTTCGTCACACTTATTGACGAGTTGTATAATACCTATATTATATTTAAAAAGAAATAGGGAACGACTGTCCAACAAACATTGTTTATGTAGAGGAAGAGGGTGTTGTGCGTAATAGGGTAAATTGTCTTGAGATGTGTATTGTTGTTGTGCTTAAGGTTTTTATTACAGAGTGATTTAATTTGGAACTTTTAAGTGTTTTGATTCCGTTTTTTTTTCATTTTGTGAATGTTGTAAATAAGATACAATTGTTGGTTTTATTACACTCAATAATCAAAGCTTCTTATTTGTACTTATTGTGTTTGTCGAGCAGGTAGCCTCAACAACCCATCTCTAGAACTAATAACTTTAACACGGTTACACCTTTTAATTAAAAAAAAACAAAATAAAAGTTTGAATGAAGGCTTGTCCAACGTGTGGTGGATTAAATATATAACAATTACAACAAAAAACAACCAATAAAAGGTTTGTATATATAATATATATATGTATATACATATATATATATATATATATATATATATATATATATATATACACACACACACTTGTCACAGTTTACATAACCAAATTCTGTTCATGCAGAGCAAATACGTACTTACCAGTTTTTATTGTATTTCTGTAGATAGATCTAAGCCAGGAGTACAAAATGTTCTAGTAGTGACATTGCGACCGCACGTAGTTGCTGGGCGTAGAGCTAGCAGCTGGCTTCCTTTGAGCCGAGCGGAGCCATCGTCTCCCGCCCGACGCGGCGTGCGCGACGCGGCCGCTTTAAGGGCAGATTAAAGCAATCTCCTCGTCTCGAGCACTACTTAACGCGCGGGCGCGGGGGCGGGGGCGCGTCTCCGGCAGAGGGGAGCAGGTGCGGGCCCGGAACGAGATTCCAGAACGTTCTCGCGGGCGATCGGCAGCCGCCAGACGGCGCGGCGTGGGTGGAGCAAGCGGAGGCAGCAAGCGAATTGGGAGCGCCTGCCTACGCCGGTTTCCGTTAACACGAAGGACATCGAGTTAGTCGCGTACGCTCATTCACGAACGCTGATGAAGGAAAATAAGACGAAATGTGCTGCATCTTTTAAATCATAAAGTATGTATAAAATAAAAATGTTCAGTTTATAGAACATATATAGTTTTAACAATAGTACTGTATTAATTTTAATATTATTACAGTCACCGCGCGTTAGAGTATGTTATAAAACGTTGATATAATGATGAGTATTAATATTCGAGTGTTCTTGATCGTTCCTCGCTCGTGGCTTAAATTTCATACGAGAGTATTAATACCCATTACATTGTGGTTTTACATTACGTTTCCTACGATTGATGATGGCAATTATGAACCAAATTTGTGCAGTGAGTGGTGACGTGACCGCAGGCATGCAATGTTGACGACATTCACCTAGATCTCCCATGTGGCATTGGTTATGAATAAATAAGCCGAGACTGTCTTCAAAAGAGCAGAAAACGAGTCAAGATATGACCCGATGCATTAATGAAATTTCATCAGCGTTCAATATATGTTCGTATTTATTGTCAGCCTAATAAATGATACCTTTTAGGTGGACTCAGTATTCTGATCCTCTTTTGAGTTTTGGAAAGAGGAGAGGGCATCTGAGGTTTATCGCCACAACCCACAGGTTGTTGCGGCACAATAATACACACAATTCAACGAAATGTTTAATAGAACTATGTCCAATAATTGATTACTTCTCAGCTGTAAAAGTCTTTGTAATTAATCAAACGCCTGTCGTACAATAACGCCGTATCGTAATTACTATCATTCAACGAGGAGATTATGAAATGGGAATACAAAAATCTAGAATTTCATCCTTAAAAATGCATTTGAAATGTTAAGAAGTTGTCACGTTTTAAGTAATTATCATGTTGAAAGTAATGTCAGTTGATTTTTGAGGTAGTGTTAAGTTATGAGTTTTGTGCTTGTATTTTTCTCGAGTTTTATTTTCACGAATATTTTCATTCTGTTTTATTTCAATTCTAAATTACTGTTTAACTTATAGCACTGTTGAAGTTTGCAAATGAACAGAAGGAACGTCTGACGACTTATCACCATTTCATGTTTCACACGTTTTGATTTGGAATCATTAACTTTTTTTTTAATTTCTAAAATTGTTTTTTATGCTCAAAGATGAAGTACAAACATCGCATTTTAATATTTTGCATCAGATCACAATGAAATGGATAACCTATCATTATTAAAACATACAAAAAGTGTGTTTTAGCGGAAGAATTGTTTTATTGCCAACAACATTTGTTAAAGTAACATCAGATTTATTTATTGCGTTTCTAATGTTATTTCAATGCCATGAGTACTGATTTTTAGTGTACGAATGTGTACATTTTCATGTCCGCAAAATTAATGATATCTTTAAGACTGTATCGTAGTGTTATAATATGAAATTCGTACGTAGGTTTTGGCATTTACGCCAGAAAGTTGAAATAGCGGGCTTATTTTCTGCCTTGGGCAAACGTAGTGTAACGCAGCGTATCAGCCCGGAATGCTGTTGACCTGGCCACGTAGGCCCAACTGGCGTCGGAGCCGTCCTATCGTGGGCGCAGCGGGTACTCGTGCGCGCAAACAGACGCCATCGCGCGGGGCGAGAGGTGTTTGTTCCGCCACCACATGCTGCGGGCCGGTGGGCGGAGTGCCGCACGTGTGTGCATATAGTTAGTTGAGCTAGCTTGGCGTAGCCCGCCCGCCCACCCGCCCGCGTTATGCAACCCGCGATACTTCTGCGCCCGCCGCGCAGTATCTGAACGCCTGCATCAACAGCACTCGCGCGCTGTAGCAACCGCGCGGGGTTAATAATGGAGCGAGTCTATTTGGCCCTGGAGATGAATATTCAGGAGGCTTTGAGTGTGGCGAGAAGTTCTACTTCGCTGAGCATTATATTCACAAAAGGCGGAGCGCACTAAACCAGGGATCATTAGTCTCATCTTCAAGAATAGCCGAGTGCGGAACGAGGTCTTGCCGGAGTCCGTATCAAGTGTTGGGATTTGGGGTACTACGTTTTCCGACTCCGGAGGTAAAATTGATTTTTTTACGACATAAATCCTCATCCTCATAAATTTTCTTTTTTACGAAATATTAACGAATAAATCACAAATCTGTGTGAAATTCGTAATATTATTAAACTAGTCACCTGCATCTGTAAAAATCCTATTTATCATAACTATACAAAAAAGTTCCCAAAATGTAACACGCACGCTGATGAAAAAACAGCAAATAATACACTGCCATAGAACACTTCAATTAATTAAATATTTTAACAAAAGTAACGTTTGAGAATACTGCAACAACCTATAAAATATAGTGGAACAGTTTTTTACATAATAAGAATACCGAAAAAAACAACTGCTTTTTGTTCCATAAGGCAATTAGTGAATATTTATTGGAGACCGGCGCCTTTCGTGGAGCTTTGCTATCGCATGTTACCAGCTCCAATAAGAAGGAACGCAACGAGTGTGATCGTTTGGTCGGTACGTACAGTACGGAATGGGAAAAGGCGGAATAAAAAAATCAAATATTTGCATTTTAGTTAACATCGAGGCTGTTTAATTGTTTTTGGAAGTTCCTGGTTATCTAACAAAGTTATAGGGACTTCACAAGTGGCCTGACGCTATGTAGGTTTCTTTCAATTTTTTTGCAGATTCAAAATTAGTATGAATTTTTGTGAATCTGCTTGAAGACGCAGTGTCTTTTTCGGTGTGATGAGGCAAAATGTTAAAATTTGCCATTTAAAACTCGATGATATATTTATTTTTTATTTACAGGTTAGTACCATTCACAAAATGTTTATCTAGGCAACGCTTGAAATGCATTTTATTCGATCCAAGATGAGGAAAGTTTCACTTGTAGCAACGATGTTCGTGACGAGTGCGGAGATTTCTTGTTTTAGAGTTGACTCATGGAGTAATCTGATTCCGATGCTGATGGATTTTGTCGTAGAGATTATGGAAGCCTGAGCGTGGGGTTTTTGTGTCAGGTTCTGCGTTAACATTGTCATGTTCTGCGTTAACATTTGAAGCCTCCGCATGTCTTTACGCGAAGACACGAGGAGGCTTGAAAAAGTATGCATGAACTTCATTATTGATTGATTAGTGATTTTGGGCGGGTCAACTGATAAAGTCATTAGTGTCTGAGTGTAGTGCAATTTTATCACGGTGGTCTCTATAAACCTTCTCCCTTGGATGGTAAGATCTGGCGCCGACCTACAGGTTGCATTACGGGGTTTTCCCAAACCTGACATCTCTCACTAGCAGAGCTCGCCCCAGCCGGGACAAGTTCTATACATCCGGCTGGTCTCCTGACGAGTTTGATACAGTGCATGCGTGTGTATGTCTGAGTAAGGGATAGGACAATGAAGAGGCAGGTACAATAGCGTACGGTCCGTGGCCCGTTTGTTAGGGTACTACTCCGGTATTTGCCTGGTATTGATCGGAGAAACCGTGGAAAGCCGACATCTACAATTCTCCCCCAGACAGCGACTGAATTCGACCCAGCTACATAGCTAGTGTGGAAAATCCTACCACCATCAGGGCTCGAACCCTAGGACCTCCCTGTCAGACACACTACAGTGTCATCAACTGATTGTGAGCCACCTAAGCGGATTACATCATTATTAATATAATGTGAACGATGATTTCGTATCAAATGGATCAGAAAAATGTAAAATGCCATAAGTGATATTGGGTGGAAAAAATTTACCCTCGATGGCAGTTTGATATCCAATCCGAATATCAATGTTCGATTGCGGGAGTGTCTGTTAATGACATATTATTACGGTCCCCCACAAATCGCCATTTATCTTGTATTTTCTCTCATTTGAGATATTTAAACTTCTGAGATAACGAAGAGAAGACGCTCGGAGAAGCCCAGGTTACGAGAAAGAAAATACTTCCAAGTTTTGAATGCACATTTCACTTTCCAGAAGCTCAAATTTTGTATGTCTACACATACGTTTTAAATAAAAAGACTTGTCAGCATAGAGAACCTTTATAAGTTTTTAACATTATTTTATCTATTATTTGAAATTTGTAAAGAGATGTGTTAAGTTTCACTGAATTGTCGAAAATGAAATATTTTAAAATACGCTCGTAAGTAGAGGCTCTTAGAATGGGGAAGAATTTAAAATAAAGACGGTAGATTTCGAAATTTTCTTTGTTCGTTAAAGATGAAAATGGCTTGAGATAGTTATAGGAAGAGATGGAGTATCCAACCGACAACGCCAGCCAAACATGGTCGGTGGATTATATTAAAAGAAAATTTAATAAGAGAAGAGCAGAATCAAGCGAAAGAAAGAGTTGGTCCAGTGAAGTAAGGCGCGTCGGCGCCTGGGCAGGCGATGGGGCGGCGGCGGTGGCGGGTGCAGCTGGCTAGGGGAGGTCGCAGGGCGCGCCCCCGGGCGGATGGGGCGCGCTGAAATATTATAACAGCGCCCGCCCCGCCCCACTCCGACCAAGGGCGCCGAGCGGAAGTGGCGCGCCGGAGGGGGAGGGTGGCGAGGCGACGCTGATGCCTGCGAGGTGGCGGTCGGAGGAGAGAGGCGGGGGAGAGGCTGCTGCTATCGTCAGCGGAAACGGGCTTTGGAGACCAGTGAGGGTCTGCGCCGCGTCTCCTCGTGGCCGGCCGAGGCGACCGCCCACGCGTCCATATCGCCTTCGTCTCATCCTCGCCCACACACTCGTCCCCGCTCTCGTATCCGACGTCCAGTCTCTGTCCTGCCACTTTCCCGGCCCAGCATCCGCCCCCACTTCCACCCTTGCCCTCGCCCTCGTTCCCGCCACGTCCCTGCCTCCACCCCGCCCCCGCCTACACCTCGCCCCCTCCTCCGCCACACCCCTTCCTCCGCCACGCCCCCTCCTCCGCCACGCCCCTTCCTCCGCCACGCCCCCTCCTCCGCCACGCCCCTTCCTCCGCCACGCCCCCTCCTCCGCCACGCCCCCTCCTCCGCCACGCCTCCCTCCTCCGCCACGCCCTCTCCGCCACGCCCCCTCTCCGCAACGGCCCTACGCGACACCCCTGTTTCCACCCCGACCCTGCCATCGCCTTCGCCTCTTCTCCTCCAGGACCCCTCCTTTGACACGCCCCCTCTTCTCCGCCACGCCCTCCTCCGCCCTCCCCTCCTCCGCCACACCCCCTCCTCCGCCACTCCCTCCTCCGCCACGCCCAATCCTCCGCCACGCCTCCTCTTCCGCCACGCCCCTCCTCCGCCACGCTCCCTCCTCCGCCACGCCCCCTCCTCCACCACGCCCTCCTCTGCCACGCCCTCCTCCGCCACGCCCCCTCCTCCGCCACGCCCCCTCCTCCGCCACGCCCCCTCCTCCGCCACGCCCCCTCCTCCGCCACGCCCCCTCCTCCGCCACGCCCCCTCCTCCGCCACGCACCATCCTCCGCCATGCCCCCATCCTCCGCCACGTCCGCGCCTCCATTTGCCACCGGCACGCCTCCACCTCCACCTCCGCAACGGCCTCTCCTACGCGACACACCCGTTTCCCCCCCGTCCCCGCCATCGCCTCGCCCCTCTTCTCCTCCAGGACCCCTCCTTTGACACGCCCTCTTCTCCACCATGCTCCCTCCTCTGCCACGCCCCCTCCACCACCCTTGCGTCCGTTGCCTCCACCCCGTCGTACCATCACCCCTGTCTCCGCCTGGAGCCTTTGAATCGCCGGCGCCGACTCCCCGAAAGCCACGTCTTGCGCGCGACCTTCAGCTGCAACCCCGACCGCCCCATCTCACCGCAAGGAGCGCTGCGCCGGACTCTGTTCTGGCCCACCTAACTCACCACTTCCGGTGATGGCGCTCTGATTCTCGAGTGCCTCCGCCGCTGGACCTTGGGCCCAAAGAGCTTCCTCTCGACACCTCCTTCTCTCTGCAAGCTGCTTTCCGCGACAGGCGCTGTTTGCGGCGCCTCGCGGGTTAGCGAATTCGCGTTCAGGGGCCACTTGCCTCTCTGCTGGCGGAAATGAGCGAGATGGATGATATTTTCTCGTTTTATGATTTCGAGTCGCGTAAAGAATGAATTTGCAATTCTGACTCTGAACAACAGCAACTCATTGCTAGTTATTATCTATCGTCGTTGTTGATATTTTGTTGATAAATCGTGTCAGGCATTCAACACTACATTTTTCTTCTTCTGACTTCAGCTAAAGAAATTTTTATTACTTATTTCGAACAAACGTACACATTGACGGAAACCTAACGGTGTCTGGCCAGTAGTGTAAATGGTTGCTTTAGATATCCAGGAACACCGAAAAAATACCAAAAAATGCGAAGGTTTCGATTTGAATGAAAATGCAAACTTTTTATTCTATTAGTTTTCTGAACATGTTTCAACTGTGTTCTGATGCCCAGTGGGTATCTGCTTACGACATAGATGACACTTTCATCAAGAAGGAATGTGCTATTCAGCATTCACGCGCGGCGTTGCAGAACAGGACATATTTATTTTACATTCGTGATATGTAAAGAATTTTTTTCTTCTATGTTCGGCTGCTGAAGGACCACAATTTCCACTTATAAAAAGCAACATTTTTGCTGTTACATGCTACCATATTATACAGTTAGCGTGGGTAACAGGGGAATAAGTAGTATTTCGTATTTTGTGTAGTAATAATTTTTGTGTTTTCACCTTTTTCGCGCTACATTTACTTATCTATTTTTATTTCCTTTTTTGCTCTTTTCTTTTCCTTTTTTACGATCTGTATTATCTGTTTCTCCCTTCGATAAAACGTGCGTTTTTCTTTGTGGCCCTTCCGGTCTTTCTCCGTGTTCGCCTGTTCCTTCCGTTTCTGTTATCGCTATTGTCGTTTGTTTGTTCGTCTTTGAGCCCCGCCGCGTCGATCGCTGTCGTCGTTTGTCCTCGTGAAGAGTCGCAGCCACTCTTTCTGCGGCGCCATCATCGTCCGCTTCGCTCGATGGCGACTGCGCGCCCGCGGCCGCTTCCGCAGACACAATTACTTTCGACTGCCGCCCCCGCCCCGCCCCCAGCGGCGCCCCCGCTCCCGCCCTCCCCGCCGCCCTCTCTCCTTCCACCCCGCCCCCACCCACACCCAGCGGCGCCCCCGCTCCCATCCTTGCCGCCGCCCTCAATCCTCACACCCCGCCCCGACCCAGCTGCGCCCCCCACTCCTGTTCTTGCACCGTCCTCCCTCACCCACCCCGCCCCCAGCCCAACCCTGCGAGACCACCGCTCCATCCTTGCCGCTGCCCCCCCCTTCGCACCCCCCACCCCACCCCGCCCCGTCCCGCCCCACCCAGCGCTGCTTCCATTTCCGTCCTACCCTTGTGCTCCCTCCGCCCCGCCTCCGCCCAGCGTCGCCACCGCTCCCGTCCTCCCCACCGCTCTCTCTCCTTTCACCCCGCCTCCACCCTCACCCAGCGGCGCCCCCGCTCCCGTCCTTGCCACCGACTTGACTTCACTCCTCACACCCAGACCCCCGACTCAGCTACGCCCCCGCTCCCGTTCTTGCAACCGCCCACCCTCCCCCACCCCCAGCCCCACCCACCCAGGTCCCAGCCACACCCACCCAGGTCCCAGCCCCACCGACAGGCGCCCCCGCTCTCATCCATGCCGCTGCACTCCCTCCTCACACCCACCCTTCCCTCCCTTACCACCCCCACGCAGCGATGTCCCCGCTTCCGTCCTGCCCCGTGTTCCCTCCGCCTCGCCCCCACTCAGCGGTGGACCCTGCTCCCGACCTCCCGACCTCCCTCTCTCCTTCCACTCCGCCCCCACTCACACCCAGCGGCGCCCTCGCTCTCGTCCTTGCCTTCGCCTTCACTCCTCACACTCCGCCCCCCCCCCGATCCAGCTACACCCCACTCCCGTCCTTGCAACCGCCCACCCTCCTCCACCCTTCCCCATCCACCCCCAGCCCCACCCACCCCGCTCTCAGCCCCATCCAGTGACGCGCCCGCTCCCATCCTTGCCGCCGCCTTCTCTCCTCACACTCCGCCCCGTCCCGCCCCCACCAGCGGTGTCCCCACTCTCGTCCTCCCCCCGTGCTCCCTCCGCCCCGCCCCACCCAGCAGCGCTCTGCTTCCGCTCTTGCCGTAGCCATCCCTCCTATAATCCCACCCGCCTCCGCACCACCCTGGCCCAGGCCTGTACGATCGCCGTCCCTTCAGCCGTTGCCTTCACCGTTCTTATCTCCGTCGCACCTTTTGTCACATTGGCCCCCGCCCCAACCCAATCCCCTATCATGCCACCCTTACACTGTTTCAATTCCGTTCCCCTCGCCCATCATCTCTATCGCTTTGCCGTCCATGAAAGCGACCTCCGTCCATCCACAAGTGCCCTTACCACCACTTCCGCTCCGCCGCCGCCCAAGTTCGTCCCGCCCTCACTTCAGCCATTGGGAGCGACGCCCGAACCGCCCCTTTTGCCACTTTACTATCCCAACGCAATCCCCCATCCGGTAGTAGACGGTACTGGCCTCGCCACTTTCATCCCCACTTCACCTGTCACTAGGCCTTCCACGATCCTTGCTTTCCAAACACTTCTAACCACCCACCCCGCTTCACCAGCTCATCCTGCTGCCCCCTCTCCGACACCTTTGGAAGAAGCCTAGATATCCCTTGTGGAGATTTATCCTCCTGGTAAAGTAAATAATATATAGCCCATGCAGGGCCAATACTGCCCCTGCCCCAATGCTCCTATTTCTGCTGCCGTTTTGCCGAACACCCCCGGTCCTCGTAATGTCGCCTCAGCCACTCCTTGCACCACCGCCCTTTGACATCCCGCCCTGCGCATCGCTTCCGTGACACTTCACCCATCAACAGCCCTCCCACACCGTCGCCGCCGCCTCCGCCACCGCCGCCGCCACCGCCGCCGCCACCGCGGCCGCCACCGCCGCCGCCGCCGCCGCCGCCTCCGCCGTCGCCTCCGCCGCCGCCTCCGCCTCCGCCGTCGCCTCCGCCGCCGCCTCCATCGCCGCCGCCGCCGCCGCCAGAGCGGGCGCTCCCTTCACGAGGCGGCGCAAGTTGCCGCCGATAAGCAGGCCCCCTCTCCCTTGCGACTCTTCAGAGGGCGAGTTGAGGCTGCTGTTGGCGCAGTTGGAGAGGAGACGTTTTGGACATTGCTGCGAGTTATGATGAGAATTTGTGGGGATGTGCGCAAGGGAGTTGTTGCGATGCGAACTGACCGATTTGCGGACCGAAACATCTTACGTAGCTGTGACGAAAATAATGGATGATTGGCAAACAATGTTAACTATACTTGAATGCCGCGGGCACATTTTGTTAGCCCATTAGGTTTCTGTTTCTCAATGTTGATGAACTAGTGGAGTCCAAAAGAATAAGTTCTGTATCGCGGGGCATTACGTGCTTGCCAAGGACGTGAGTAATGTCATAAGATGTTTCGCTACCATGAATTGAAGCTCTAGCCTATAGGAATGCTTGTTCTCTCGACGGACAATCTCTTGTAGGGCTGCACATATCCCGCGCAAGCAATGTTCTGCGTCGAGAAAAGTGTGGAACGTTCATATTTTTTAAATTAACTTCCAGTGCGAGACGGCAGCTATTGTTTTCAGAGCATATAGAAATAGTAAGTATTTATCTTTAGGGAAAAGATGAGACGAGATTTCGACCTGAACCTATTGCAAGGTCCTTTGTGAGAGCAACGGATGGGAGTTGCACTGTTCGTACTTCTATACAATGAATCAAGGAATCGAAGCAAATTCGAGAGCAGAGGATGGGTGGTGCAGCACTCGTACTTCAATCGTTTTACTGTTCAACATTCTGGTAAATATCGAACGCACAAGTTTACGCGAGATGCGATGTTTAAACTTCTCGCCTGAGAGGTTGGATTCCACCGAATAAAGAGATAAAAGCTTTGTGCAGTGGATTAGAACAGCAGTTTACGTGACAGCCAATCAGAGATGTGGAAACCCCTTAGATTAACGTTACTCGTTCAGTTTTTGGGGCTACGTGGCTGTGAGTACAACGGGAACGTAGCTCTGTTGAACGGTTACGAATCTGCCGTACTCGCAATGCGGAAAGTGATAGGGAAAAAACAAAATACGAACGGTACGTAATAACGAATAATCTTATAAAACAAGAAATGAGAGGTGTATATAAGGAACAATGTATTAATTCCTTACATTCTCAAATTTTAGCCTTTTTGGAATTTCCTTTTTAATTTTTACTTTCTCGCTACGGAGTAGAGGGAATGCTGCATGAAGAAACGGTACATTTTTGACAGAAAAACTTTTATTACAAGGCCCTAATAACGTAAATGTGGATAAATCCTGTTGTTAAATTTAGAAAAAAATGCTGTATCACGTGGTGTAGCTGGAATCCATGTTTTGTGGGTCCTTCATACCGAAAAATCAAATGTCGGCAAAACATCTGTGTGTCTTACCGTCCGTAAACAAACTAGCGTCTAAATCGTTCAGCCGATTTTCCCCAAAATTGATCTTTCGCAATCGATCTGACTGATGTCGCGGCTCCTTGAATTTGAAACCGAAATGTTAAGTTTGGGGGGTACTTTTCTTGAAGTCCACGGTACATTGCCAAAAATTTTCAAAAAAATAGCTCCATCGTTTTTTATTAAATTTTGTTTTTGACTAGTGTAAGGGACGTTGAAGAGAATGGTACAGATCTCATGTTCGTTGAAAACCCTAATTTTTCGAAATTTCAGAAGTTTATAATTTTTTTGGAGTCTTCCTACAACTAAAATATTAAAGATAAAGATTTTTTACTTCATGAAATCTGTTCCTTAAAGATATATTTTGCTGTAAAGTTATGTACAATTCTTACATAATTTGAGTATTTTGCGTGAAAATACAATCGAGAAAGTGCGTTTTGTTTTAGCTCCATTAGTTTATTTCTTGTGGTTCTTTCTTGAATTTATTCGAATTTGAAATTCGAATCTGGAGCTGTAACCACTGGCAGTCGAAGATAATTTCGTTTGACACAGCTGTTGCGTGAGCGTTACGCCATCGGATTGGATGAAGGACGGAAGGGGAGGACGTGCCCTTAGATGTCACTCCACTTCGAAGACTAGCAGGAAGTCGTCGCCCATTGATGCGAATTTCAAACCCATTAAGAAAGTTCCGATTTATTTCCAGTACAAACTCGTGTGGTTTATAACTGATTCAGATAAAATAATGCTGAGTTTGAAGGTAGTTCCTACACGCGAGAGGGGTGATGAACTCATGGTTTCTGCGGGTTAGACTATGCCGATTAGTAGTTATTTCGTTCTTAATTTTATAACTTTTTTTAGAAAAAAATACTATCTTTATCGTTCGCATAGAATTTGAATGTTATTTGTCGGTACAAGTTATCAAACTTGCATTAAACCTATGGTATTTTAGTGAAATATAATTTGATCAATCTTAATGACAAAATTTACATTCCGAAATGTCCATTTCTCCTACTAAACATATAATTAAATCAGTTGGTTTGTAATAATCAAATTTAGGTGAATATTAGTACTAAATAATATTACTGAAAATGTTCAGACGTCACTAAATTTTCAATCCTATCAGATTCTCATCTTTTTCATTAATAAATACATTGATTACCAAAAATATATTGATACGGTGAATGTGTTCATTTGACCACTTGACTCATACCTTCGGTTTATAACAATTTTCTATCCTTCATTCCACTTCGTTTGGTTGGTGACCACATGCCTCCGTTTACGCCATTTACGTATATATTTTTGTTATTCTATCTTCTGACATATCCTGGCTTCTATGACGTCATAATGTTCATTTAAAACTATTTCCTGCTGCATAAACTCGCGTTGAGCATCTGAAATTTCCACTTCATTTGTAGCGCTAATATCAATAGCGCTAGAGGAAGGACGCCCTCCTGGGACAGTGCTAGAGCGTAATAAATCAAGGAACAAAGGTAGCATAGTTGTCCAGTGTGATGAACGCTTTTAGCGCGGAAAAGGGTTTCAAAGCAGTCCCCCCCCCATCTACAGCGCACGGGCTACTTAGCCCTAACCGTGGTGGACTTGAAATACTACAGTTGTACGTGCGAGTGCGAATGGCACTCAAGTTTATTGGAACGCGCGGATGGACGAACGCCAGGCGGCGCGGGGTCTAGGGCCAACGAAGCACCGCCGGCGCTGACCTCGCGAACTTTTATGCTGGCGCTCCTCGGCGCAAAAAGTGTTTTCGCGCCACCCGGAAGGAGTCCATTTTGTTGGACACGCCAAAGGGCCTCTTCGACTCCAAACAAGAATATGCCTCTAATCTTGAACAAACGTTTTTCAAGCGTATTCCTCAAAATTAATACGAATTCGTTCTTTGATTGATTACTGATTCTGGGTGCGTCAAGTGCTAGTAAGTGCACATTTTATTTTGTGAGGTGTCGGAGATTTACTTCCCGCTGAATGACGAGATTCGGTGCTGACCTAAGGTCAGCTTAAGATAATTTTCCCCAACCGGATATATGCCACCAGCAGAGCACCGCCCCCAGCCGGGACAAGCTCTAAGCTCCCGACCGGTCTCCCTGCATGTGTGGTAGTCTAGTGTATGTAAGTGTGTGTGTGCGTAAGGGGTGAGGATAGGATAAGGAAGTGGAAGGAAAGATCGCGCGCGGTTCGTGGTACGTTTCTTAGGATAGTGATCCGGTATTAGCCTGGTATTAATACGAGAAACCACAGAAAACTACCAATCACAGCAGCCGGCCGCTAGAATTTTCCTCTATGCAGCGACTGAAGTCTACCTAGCTATCTACGGTAAATTCATCCAATTTATACGGATGAATTCACCTCTCTCGGTGAATGCATCCGGATTACTTAGTTTTCATGGCGCAACTTTTGCTGTGTATTGAAAGGGCCGTGGCGCTCTCCAACTCAAGACGTGCTTGCGGCCCTCGGAAGAATTTCACTTTGCTGACCATTCCAAAGGGTCTTTCCGGCCTTTAGCAAGGGACTACTATCCAGACTAATATTGTACGTGGTAATTTTGGTCATGAACAACTATATTTTATATGTATTACTTAGTACTAGCTAAATGGGGCGTTTCCGACGTTTCACTGTTTTAAAAATATGTTCGTATGTTAAAAATATTTACTACATAAGTTCTAAATAAAAAGAAAGTTTATAAATACTGTTCTCTAGTTCTTTCATTCTTTGTATGTAGTACGTAAAATTAATCTATTAACAATGAAAAGTAAACAATAAAAATGTTTGGTAGGAAGTCTAATGGTTACGGCCAGTACCCATTTTGAAATACGAATGTGGAGAACAGTGTCGGTTGGTACCACAAGAGGTTGGAGGATGCACCTCCATCGAATGACAAAAGTGTAATTTCCAAAATTGAAAGTACGATTACATAAATAAATGTAAGCAAATCAAATCAATTTAAACTAAGTGAAATAGTCTATATTGAAACACTGCTTACATAATTTTATGCGTCCATGCATATACACCTCCCACACAAGTGGTTTCCATTTCCACTGGGCACTTAAGTTCGACTCCAGCACATTGCAAACAAACAATATTGCTTTGGCACGTTTCACACAAATAAAATTATTTTATTATGAAAAGTTACTTCCCTGCTATATTTGGCAATCATAAGAGATCTTCGACACACATTCGTATTTACAAGAACGTTCACAAACCGCTGGCCAGCTGCAGCCACACTGGCTTCCGCGAGGTACTAAGGGACTTCCATCCAGAGCGGCCACCTTTATACAAAGAACTCATCAAATGTACGTTTCGAATCAACAAACCTAATATCAAATTTTTTAAAATTTCCAAATAAAAACAATGTATTGAATGTCATCAATATTTTACCGAACTCTTGTTCTTTCAATAACAAGCAAAACTGATAAAAGTACGTTGTAGAGAGTCAGACGAAAACAGAGTAAGGGTATTCTCCTGTGACTCACTCCGTCACCGCGCAGCGCGACAGCGCCATTACTCTGGTTGCGCCACCAAAAGGCCGTATGTTCCCCGTGTTAAATCGAAGTGCCAAAGAGTAAGAGCAGTGAATCTAGTTATATAGCCAAGAACCAAGAGGCTCAATTCCTGTCAAAGCACCAGACCTCGGAGAGTGCACCAGTTGGACGCTCTTTGGTTTCAGAATGATTTTGTATACATCGATTTTGCTGCAATATCTTCAAAATTGTATGTCATTCAAAGGAAATTGTATATTCCTAAGATATTATGCGATCTTTTTCATTTTCTGGGGGTTGTGCAACCGTGCAACCTAAGCAAGAGCCGCCACTGATGGAGAATGTAATCCAAACACTTCCATAAGAATTGTTGTGAAGAGTATTTATATGAGGATGCGTATTAAGACAATTTATATACTTTCAAGATCCTATTCTACAATATGCCGCTGCATTCTTCTAGATTTATTTTAGAACATAATTTTTTAATGGAAATTATCTTACAAATTATTCTCTTAACACTATGGTGTAGGCAACATAAAACAATCTTACCAAACGATAATTTCCTTCCGATCGATCCAAGGCCTGCAACGTATACTGTAAATAACGGCGTTCGGGCGATACAATCTCTAGCAACATCTGTTAATCAGCGCCTGGGTGCCGTTGGCCTCACTGGCGTCACATTTAGCTGCCATCACAAACGCATGCTGGAGGCCGAGGTAGCTCGCGCGACCGTCGCTAAATCGCAGCGCTAAAATGCAAAAACACATTTTGGAGAAGTTTCTTCGCATCATCAGAACGAATTCGCAAACAAATCAGTTCTCCCCTAGGGAATCGAGACGTGTGGAATCTGTCTCGATTTGTGGATGGAAAGGTGTCTAACTATGAGTGACCGACGGACGCAGGTTACTCGAATAATAACTAATAAAAGGATTAATGTGGACTCATTCGTATTACTTATATTTCATGGAATGGTGTTTGCACAGCATCGACGGAATCGCGTGACACCTCGTCCGCTGTATACACACTGCACTGTGAGCAAAGAGGGGCGAAGTTCGTAAATCCATTTTTAATTTTGATTTTGAATATGATTTTTACCACCTGCTTGTGCTGTCGAGCCTTTTCAGCAGAACCATCCCAGCATTCGCCTTGAAGGCCGAGGGAAACCACGGAAAACTCCAGTGAGGATGGGTGGCGCGGGGATCGAATCGGGGCCTCCCGATTGGGAAGTCAGAGCGCTTATGCCCTGAGCCACTTCGCTCGGTATTGCAGGTTTACCCGTTTGTCGAAATTTGGATATTTTTTGAGATGGGGGCT